>JAOXYD010162306.1:0-10242 GCA_028565735.1 Pinacopodium congolense | reverse complement strand
AACATTCCCTGTGGATTCGATCCCGACTTACCTTAACTACAAATTTTAGTGTGCAGAGTCAGGTAAATTTTGCAGTGCATTCAACACATGCTGTCAAGTAGGAATTATCCTCTATAGGAATTTCACTTTTTAGTCTTTATAAAACGGAATAGGCCATTGTGTGAACTGACAGAAGATAAAGAAAAAGTTAAGTGGAATATAAACAATGCTAAAGTTATCACTAGAATTCTGAACTCCATTGAGAAAAAACAATTGCTTTAGTTTTGAGATCTTTTAGCACTATTGGCATGATTTGGAATCATATTAAGAATGTTTATTCTCAGAATAATCAAGCTAGACACTTTAAAATTGATTACATGATTACTAAAGTCAGTCAAGAAGATAGGGACATAAGAAAATTTTATTCTGAATTGTTGAGTTTGTGAACTAAATTAGATATGATATCAGTCAACATGACTAAGGATTCAGCCTTTCAAAAACTAAAGAGAGAAAGAAATAGGAGTAGAGTCTTAAATTTCCTATGAAACTTTATCTAGAATTTGAGAATGTTTGAACCAATATCACTAAACACAACATACTTAATATTGATTCAGTTTTAGGAGAACTTTTTAAGGAAGGAATCTAACTTCAAACTTAGGCCAATTTAGATGCTAAAACTACTTTTATTGATACTATGATTATAACCTCTCATAATAGGTTTTAAATGAAGATTATTAGTGAACATTATAGTAAAACTTAATGCTGATTTTATAATGGTTGTGAACATATGCAATCTCAATGCATAACTGTTATATGAAAAAGGGGCATGTTATCCCTGAATGCTGACTTTTGCAATGAAATAAGAAAAATCAGCCAACATCCTTCACTTCTTACTATAATCAATCAATTGATGGCTCATCTAGCACTATATCCACAATCACACAAGAGATTGTATAGAAATTGATTCACACTACCACCTAATCTCTTCTGTTAGGTACTATCTCATCTATTTGTTTTGCTATTAGTTTATCAAGTAAAACTGTTGAACCAATAGTTGATTCCACCTTTGTTTTCATGATGACAAAGTGTGTTTAGTATTATATTTGTAGAGCTTATTATGTGTTAAGATAGGTTTAAAGAAATAAAGTATTGAAGTGAAGTGAATGTATATTATCCTTGATGATAAGAGACATATATAGCATGTTTGAGATGTATGAAGAATATGTTGATAAAAAGAGAAGCACTGAAGTTCATCTTAAAGATCAAAGATAGAAGATTAAATTCAATAGTCGAATTTGATAGGTCTATGAGCAAGTTTTTATGTAAGTCTCTCTTTGGTCTCATCATAGGTTAAAAGGGCTCACACTATGCATATGCATTGATAGTTAGTATTTGAATATAGGATGCATAATCAAAAGGTTTTATATCTAATTAATGTGTGTGAGAATCCTTTTGATGGTTAGATAAATGCATATATGGTATTGTATGGAATGAATTGATAAATGGAAGAATAAATTTGTATGATAAATGATTTGGTAAATTTGATGAATTGATTATGTTAAGCTTGTATAATTTCATAAAATGTTTTAAGATATGATTTGGTATTGGTTGGATTATGTTAAAATATGTTGAATTAAATATTGAATTGGGTTAAGTTTGGATTGATTGGGCTGAGATTGGGCCAAGGCTTAGAAGCTATTGACCTAGAGGAGATTGTTAGACTAAATGAAGAGATAGGCCAACCAAATGAAGAAAGTAAAGAGGTAGACTGACCGAACAATGAGATAGGTCAATCGAACATAAATAAGTCGACTGAATGGCGAGATAGGTCAACATAACAAAGATCTGTCAACCAAATGATGAGATAGGTCAACCAAATGAAGCGAATCTATAACGAACAAAAGGCAAAAACTAGTTTTGCAATGGTAAGAATTCATTAAATGATTATGGACATCAGGAAATGACTATAAGGTCATAAGAAATGTATAAATATGTGTGTTATGTGTGGTTTGCACATCCAAGAAGTAGTGAAAGATATATACAAGTTGTTTAAGCATTGTTAAATGTCTTTGGGCTTTATAGTATAGTGTTGTGGTATATTTCATTCTTATATTTTGAGTGAGCCCTTAATACTCCTTGATAAGTTAAGAGAGACATTTTTTTGTAAGGTGAGTTTGTGAGAAGGGTGTTTGTGAAGAGTGAAATTGTTATAAGGTTTTTCTTTAGCCTTGAAAAAGATGAGTTTATGGGGTTATCCTTTAGCCTTAGAAAAGGGAGTTGTATGAGGTTATTCCTTAGTCTTAAAAAGAGAGTGAAAGGCTAGACGTAGGGGTAAGTGGATAGCTCTGAACTAGAATAAATCATGAAGTGTCCTTCTTCCCTCTCTCTTTACTTTTATACATTTATTTTTATTATTTAATTCAATAAATTATAATTGTTGTTTTGCTTCCATAATTAAATAAATTAGTAAAAGATTAGGTTGAATAATTTAGAAAAAAAAATTATCACCTGATTCACCCCCCTTACGTGTCATATAGGACCAGAATTGGTATCAAAACCTAAGTCTCACATTATTTGAATTCTAACGAATTAGTGAGTAAAGATTATGGTACTTGGTTTAGTAGTACTCCCCTTGTTTAATGAAGATAATTTTAGAGATTGGAGAATTAGAATGAAAATTTATTTTCTAAACTTAGGAGAAAATTATTGAAAAATTGTAGAAAATGGTCCTTACATCACTTATAAGACTATAATTGAAAATGAACACTCAAATATGTATTATAATGGGTTATTATTGAGAAAGGGCTTATTTCATCTAATTATTAAGTTTTAAATGTTTTGTATTGTGCCTTGAGTATGGAGGTATTTGAAGAAGTTTCATGGTGTGAAAGTGCTCAAGAAGTGTGGCGTACATTAGAAGAAATCTTTCAAGATGAAGGAGAGGAAAGCGAACATAAAGAAGTGGCCTTTATGGTTTGTGGATGATGAGGTACATACGTCCACAACTACTTGTAATGATGAACCTTCTTATTCTAAATCCCATGATAATGATGATGCATACGATATAGAATACACTTATGAAAAAATATTAGAACATATAGAAGAATTAACTAGGAAGAAAAAGAAATTGCATGATAGGTATATAGAAACCTTGAAATTGCTTGATGATTGTAAATTATAAAATGAAAAGCTTAGAAAAGAAGTTGAATCAAAGAATGATGTTGAATTTTAAATGAACAAATTGGTAAAAGAAAATAGTTTGTTGAAGAAACAATTGGAATTAAAATATGATGTTGCTCATGATGATTTAGTAAAAGAAAATGCATCTCTTAGATTAGAAATAGATTCCCTTAAGAACTCTCTTGCTAAATTTATGAAAGGGAATGAGAAATTAGAAAACATGTTAAATATTCAAAAGTGTGTAAATGATAGACATGGTCTTGGTTATGATAGTAACAATGGACCTTCCTCTAGCATTACTAAATTTGTTAAAGCAAATAACTTAGAGGAAGAAAAACCTAGGTCATCCGTCAAAAATATTTCTAGTTCTTCGTCATCTAACTCTCGTTATAGAAAGAATCATTATGCATTTTTTGAATGCATAAAGATCATCTAGAAAGAATTTGTATGTGCCTAAAAATAGAAATAGTTTCTTGGTTAATGAACATCATCAAATTAATGCATGTAAGCCTTCTACGTCATATACTCCTCATGCTTAAATGAATGTTTCTAGAAATGTTTGTCATACTCATCATATGCCAATAAATGTGCCTCATGCATATTCTAGACAAAATTTTCATCAAAGAGAAATGTTTACATTTAAAAATGAATATAGGAATAATATGAGACCTCATTTTCATTCATATAATACATTTATACGTCTTAATAGATCTACACCAATATATGTTCATGGAAATGCATATAGATCACATACACTTTTGATTTTTCATTATTGTGGTCGTTTTGGGTGTGTTCAACAATTTAGCTATGATCATTTAAATGTTTTGTCGAATGAACAAGAAAGAACTAACAATCAAGGATCCAAAATAATATAAGTATCAAAAATTTGTTAAAACTTGTTTTGTAGGTTTTAAAGCATATCTCCGAGAGCTTTAACAGAGGGAATCACCAACATTATTAAACTAAAAAAGTGAAAAATTCAAGAAATGGATTTGGTGATTATCATAAAAAGGAGGTATACCTTGAACTTAAAATACATGGTGCTTTATTTTAAATGATAGTTTAAATACTTAGTCATGATTATGAGTTGAATAATTGTATAACATGTTTGAATTAGTTAATCTTGAATCATTGTATTTGATATACACATTATTTATTTGGACTATATGTTGACAAACATGTGGGTTCGGTTGACCGAAATTAACACATCAGTCGACTTAAGAGAGATTAGTCAAAAAATGCCTCAACAAGTCAAGTTTTAATTTTTCTCGTTATGTTGCTATTTTTGCTTTTATTTTTTCCTTGATCGCTGGTCACCCATTCTTTCAACTTGTAAGTGTTTCATCCTTTCTTAGTTCTAATTTTGATTTAAATGTTGTCTGCATATCTTGGACAGGATAACATTACCGTAAATTGTCTTTCATATTTCATAATTGATGCAATTAATTAAATGTTTATATTTCTTAGCATATTTTTACATTAAAAATTTATAATTAGGAATGCATGAATATATTTTTTGAAGTTTCTTAATTTCAATGAGTATGTGCTAATTTGTTAAAGAGCCTTTTGAATTACATTCTTACATGATTAGTTTATACATGTTTAGGTTAATTGAAAATGTTTTAATGTCGCTTAAATGGTTAGATGTGAATGCTGATTAAATGGTTAGATGCTTTATGGTTTGTTTTAGCATATTTTCGATAAATCGTAACATTTTGATCCCTCATATTTTGTTAAAACATGAACTTGCATTTGTTTTAAGAAACTACCTTTATTGAGGGGGAGCTTAGAAATTTTATAAAAGATGAAGGATTCCTTTGTTTACTAAAAGAATTTTTGAAAGCTTCATAATGTCTTAAAATTTTTTAAATTTAACATCATGTGTTTTAATGTTAAATATCTCCTAGAGTATGTTTTCAATAATTCATGTCATGGCATTCGACTTTAAAATTCTTATAATGATATTTTGAGCATGTCATTAAAGTATTTGCAAATGTATGATTTTTTAGCATACAGAGTTAAAATGCATGAACTTTTACAAGGAATGATAAAATTAATAGCATTTGAAGTTTTTGAAATGCTTTTTAAAATCTTATGACATTTGGTTACTAATGCTATTAATAATGGAAAGGTGTGATATTGGAACATTATGCATACATTTAGGAGGAGCATGAAAACTTCATTGATTTTCAAAGCTCTTATAATTGATTTTGGATTCATGCATAGTATTCTTTAAAGATAGTATAAAAGTTTTTTTAATGCAAAATTGAGATTGCATGAATTTAATGGGGATTGGAAGATCTTGAAATTTTAAAGTTTGCATGATTTGGATTACCTTAGGGGGAGTTGGTCACATTTTAAAGTTTTGATGATTTTGTGATATAAGAATGAAATAATTTTTGTGACAAATATGAAGCAATTTAATGGGTATCTTAGAATTATTGCATTTTGTGTTTGATGTTGTGACGTTTTGGTAAAAAAAAATTTAGGAGTATCACTTTATGCAATGATAAGTGATATTTGTGTTATATGTATTATTAACAATTGATTTTATGATACTTGTCTTGTTATAATTAATTGGTATCATTTATGTTTGCATTTTTTTCCTTACAATTAGAGTATCGGTTTATGGAATGATAAGTGATATTTGTGTTATATGTATTATTAACAATTGGTTTTATAATACTTGTCTTATTATAATTAATTGGTATCATTTATCTTTGTATTGTTTTTCCTTACAATTGGTATCACTAAATTAGTTTTCTAACAATTGGTAATTGATGATGTTATTAACAAGTGGTATCTTATTTTGAAAATTGCTTTTTATTGAGAGTGAATACAATATTTGCTATCAAGTTTTGAGTTTTAACTTTTGATATCATATTTTCTTTTACAAATAGTATAGATGAATTACATTTTCAACAAGTTTGGTACCCAATATGTGAGTTTTGACTAATCATCTCTTTTTAAAAACAATTGGTATTTGTTTTGATGATTGTTGAAATTTTGAAATGAGTTTTGTTTTTTTATCCCTTCTTTAAGTATCAATGACATGGTATTTTCAATTTGTCTTTGTGTATGATATTATTAAAGGGGAGTATATTTGAAAGTTGAGGGATGTTTTGTTTTTGGTATGAAATAACACTATGGACATTAATGAAAGGAAAAGGTGTGTATCCCTTTTCTATGTGAGTCACATTTATATATTAGTATTAGATTATTATACATTTCGTATGTGATTTTTTACATATTGCACCTTTTTGTAATCAGATGTGTAATTTTTTATGATTACAAAAAAGGGAAGAATGGTATATGTGATATTAGAATGATGGTTGACTTTTTCACTTTCTTTGTATAATTTTATTGTTGTCTGTATATAATATCACATGGTTTTTTCATCATCAAAAAGAAGGAGATTATTGAACCAATTATTGGTTCCACCTTTATTTTGATGATGACCAAAGTGTGTTTACTAATATATTTGTAGAGCCTATTATATGTTAAGGTAGGTTTGAAGAAATAAAGTCTTGAAGTGATTAGTGAAGACTTGAAGTGCATGTATGTTGAGCCTTGATGATAAGAGATGTATATAGCATGTTGGAAACGTATGAAGACCAAGTTGATAAAAAGAGAAGCATTTAAGTTCATCTTGAAGATTGAAGATAGAAGATCAAGTTTAAGAGTAGAATTTGATAGGTCTATGAGTGAGTGTTTATGTAAGTCTCTCTTTAGTCTCATCATAGGTTAAAAGGGCTCACACCATGCATATGCATTCATAATTAGTATTTACATATAAGATGCATAATCAAAAGGTGTTATATGTAATTAATGTGTGTGAGAATCCTCTTGATGGTTGGATAAATGCATATATGATATTGCATGGAATGAATTGATAAAAGGAAGAATAAATTTGTAGAATAAATGATTTAATAAATTGGATGAATTGATTATGATAAACTTGTATAATTACATAAATGTGTTAATGTAGCATCTCACTCTCATAGGATACCTACCCGAAATTCTAATAAATATCCAAATAAATACCCTACAAGGATGGCACGCTAGAGCAATTACAGTAGGCATTATACAATATAATCAAATGGAACATAGCTATCAAAACTCATATTTCATTAAAACAAATTCCATTTATACATCATCATAAACTATACACAACCATACTTATACATGAAAGTGTGTTCATTTATACAAAAGTGTTGCACAAAAGTAGCAATCAGAACAAAAATATGCTATATAGACTCTTCGAGACTTCAACTGACCAACCTCTGATCCATGGTAAGTATGTAAACCCCACTACGTAGCTCTCACTCTCTCTACACGGTATCAACCTAAGAGTCGACTTGAAATGTTAAGTGGGGTGAGTTTTTAGGGAAAAACTCAGTGAGTGACTATCATCGATGTGCTCATTCTATTCACACATAAGCATATAAAACAAAAATCACAAAATCATCACAATTAGAATCACGTTTTTCATGTGTTTGGTATATAAAAGTATGATTATACAATGTCATTCTATCGTGCAAGAATAAAATTATAAATGCACATGGGACTCAATTTGCTTTTTATTTTGTTGTGACTTTATGTCATTTACTGTCCTAGATCAGTAGCTGATACTAAGCTTATTCTTCGGGTACCGACCCCGATCTGTAGTGGAAAGTGGATTCACATATATCTGAGCTTGAGGCTCATTCCAACCACGGGCATAAGCCTCATATCAAACTGCGGCTAGCCTAGTCACCATAGTCACAACACCATTAATATGATCATGCATTTTATAAATGTAAAGTAACACATTACAGATCATACAATCAGTCAATCAAGAAAAAGGCACATACAGTTTGCATTTTTATAATCATCGAACTTAAGTCTGGCATCCAACCCATGATTGGGAATCACACAGTATCAGACAATTTCGATCAAATCATAATGGTGCACATGTAAAACACATATACAGAATACAACTATCGGATTAGAGTCTGACATTTAGCACAGTTAAGCACGTAGGTCTCAGAGTTCACATATAAGTCAGCACTTCCAATGTATTTCTAATACCGAACATCCCCAAACACTCAGTGTCTGACACACCACATTATACTTCCACATTAGATATACATGACCAGATCAATTTTCATAATTTCAAATATAAACAGGAACTTAAATAATTGAATTAGACATAGCACATAGAGTGATTATGTACTCTAGTCTAACTTATAGTGATCACCAGATATTCAATGTCTGGATATTTGAGTGATGCCTGGATTCTGCTCAAAGAGCTCTCCTATAATTGCATTACATAGACACATATTATTATTTGTTCAATTGCATAATGACCAATCATGCATGTATGAATATGTCATTAATAATGCATGCTTGATTCATATTCAATCACTTCTAATTCACCTTATGCATACACATTAATTCCAACCATCCAATCATTAATATATATTATCTTTTAATAATTGAAACTTATTGACTCTTTTAACAATCTATCCTACATCCATTAAAAGTCTCATTTTCGAAGTTCACCATGATTGCATGTAAGAAAAATATGCATAAATTTATATACACTAATCCAAATGACATGCCACTTTCACCATAGTAAAGTTAAGATCTATATCCACATCTTTAATGCTTTAAACTCTTTCTTATTGAACCTCTAAACGCCTCAAAATTAGGACATAACTTTTTGCTCTAGATTTAGTGTTTCACTTAAAGTAGTTTTAGTGTACTAATCATAACTTAAGTTATACTCATTCAATTATCGTCATTCTTTCATCAATTAAAAGCTAAGATATAGAAATACAAATTTTCATGTTTAAGGCTCATTCAAAATTAGGCTCTAACCATCTTGAAATCAAGGCCAAATACATAGGTTCTATAACTAAGGTTTCTATTGGGAAGTTTAAGAAAAATAACCATAGATTGAGTTTCACTCATCAAATCAATGCAATTCTTTCACCAATGTGTCGCTAAGACATTACTCTACAATTCTCTTGTTTTAACCTACTCCAAATTCGGGCTCTAAGTACCTCAAAAACCAAGACACAATTCTGGTTTTCCAAGAACATGACATGTCACAAGCAATTTCGGAAGATTGATCATAACTCTAGTTATATTCATCCTTTTTACATGATTCTTTCACCAATATCTCACTAACATTTAGCTATATAACGTTTATTCTTAAGGCTCTTTTAGATTCAAATCCTAAGTGTATAAGAAATGGGTTGAAAATTTGGACATCAAATTAACTTCACTTTCCATGTATATTGTTCCAATCTCATGCTTATTTCAACTCTACAAACTTACATACATCTTATGCTTTCATGTTTTATCAAGAGTGACCATATACTTGTTATACTTTAACCAAGTCCCTCTTTAGCTCCCTAAACTATGCAAATCCATGCTCCAATCAAGGTAGGAGAAGAGGGGTTTGGAAGAGCTCGTAAAGATCTACAATACACTCCAAGGTTTAGCTTGATTTTGGTAAAAATCATTTAGGTTAGGGTTAGGGATTAAAGGTCACAAAGAAAAAAGAAGAAAGCAGAAGAAAATATTTGGAAATTGGACTCATAATGTATAAAAATCAATGGTAGTAAGTAATGAAACATAATTGGTCCAAAATGTCACATTCTCATTGGTTTATACTCCACCAATCACTCTATTCAACATAACTCACTAACCACCAACCATTTGATCATACAATTTTATAGGAATATCCACAATACATATATGAACATGTTTCATGTTTCATATGTACCCTAATTCGGACTCCAAGGTCCTCATTTAAAAGGAAACATCTAGGATAACCGAATCAGTATCCTAACATGGGCAGATTTAGTAAAAACAACCATAACTTTCATTATACGTATCCTTTTGACCTGATTCTTTTGCAATAGTCCAACTAAGACTTAGTACTACAACATTTCTTCCTTATGCTACTTCAAATTTGTATTCTATTAGGATAGAAAATGGGTCAAAAAGTTGGATTAGATTTCAGCCCTGAAATCTAATTTTGACTCCAACGACATCTAAATTACAAACCCCTCCCTAAAACATCTTATAATT
>JAOXYD010162285.1:0-10244 GCA_028565735.1 Pinacopodium congolense | reverse complement strand
GTTCTTGAATTATTTTTCCAACTTTATTCTTATTGATTTAATGCATAGTTGTTTGCGTTGATTGTTGAGCTTATAATTACTTCAAATTGATATATTGTTTTGATTTATTTGAGTTAGGGTGCATATTAGGATAGCTCAAAAATGAGAAAATATCACATACCTTAGCTTCTTCTTCATTCCTCCTTACTCTCGCCAAAAAGGATGTGAGATTCTCCACTTGTTGCTCCAACTTGGAAGTAGCAAGAAACTAAAACTTATTATCAGAATAATTTGAATAGAAAAAATTAGAAAATTATGGTTGATAATTTAGATTAGTGAAAGCTTATTCCCATTTTATTAAATTAGAGATCATAAATGGAAATTCCTCTAGCCTCACACATGATATTATGACCAATTTCCATGAATCTTACAAAGGAAGCCCAACAACCAATGACTGGATTCCAATTGCCATTGACATAGTAAACCATCCCACCATAAGGTTAATTTTGTGGTAATTTCTTTTTTAAATAGATATTATATTTGATTTTGGATAAATTTTAGACCTTAATTATATATGGAACATGTAATGGATAAGAAGAAATACACATCTCATCATAAAAAAAGGAGAAAAAGCAAGTTGTTCTTATAGGAATCTTAAAAGCTACAATCCTTTTAGAATCTGTACGTAAGGTGACAGTGGCTTTTAAAATATGTGTGTGAGGTGATGGTGGTGGAAAGCCATAAACTAGGGAGAGGAGTCATAATGGGAGGCAAAGAGGGGGAAAATGAGGGGGATTAAAATAACAAAATGAAATAAAGTCATTTTCATAAGGATAAAAAACAACTTATTTTTTTGGAAAATTAGGACTTATATTAGTGAAAAAAATATGGGTACTGCTTACAAAGGAGTTATAAAGGTTGCACTTAATGAACAAACTAATTTAGCATAATAATCTTATAATCTACCTTAGAAAGGCTTAAATCACAATAGCAAAAATAGTTGCTACTTTATTTCCATTAATTCAACAAAAATTATTTGCACTTTAGTAGCATTAATTCTCTACATGTCATCAACTTTTGTAAATCCCTACTATGAGATTTCGAATTAGAGCTTTACAATTCATATTTTATTCAAAGCTATTGCCTAAACCATTGTATGCTTTCTGTTAGATCCCTAAGTTCAAGTTGTAGGATTGTACGAGTATTGGCGAGCCTTGTTCATTGCTTGACATGCAAGCTAGCACAAGGAAGGCATGTTGATGAAGGAATAAGGCGAAGTCTTACTAATAGGCAAGCAAATCACAAGAAAATTGCAAATTAGGAGCAATGCAGAAAGTATAGGTGAAGATCTCAAGAGTAGGCGAGATTCGATACATGTAAGCATACATAGGCATACATTGGTGGAAATCTTCAACGAGACATGAGATTCGAATGTGAGGCCATGCACAGTTGGTGAACTAAGTAATGTAAGACTTAAGGATATGCGAAGGCATGCAATGCCCTACAACAACGTGTGAGGATGTGCAAAAGCATGCGAGCATGCGAGTGTGCATAAACATTTTACTTCAGCAAGGTAGGTCAAAGGTATGTAAAATATGCAAAGTTTTATACTAACTTGGAATCTGACTTATACTTAGTCAATGAATGATGAAACTGTATCATAAGTGAGCTTGATTATGGAAAATAGACTTGTCCATGGATGTCCATTGATGGACTTATGGGAAAATAGGCCTTGGTGACTTAGAAAACACATCAATAATAACTTGGAAACTGAGGGATGATGTAGCACATGATGATGTGGTGAGATAAATTTAAATATCACATGGGATAAACATTAAGTTTAAGAGTTAGAGACTATGTGGGATTGAACTTCTAAAGATTATAGGAATCTTTGCAGATATAGAAGATATTTCCCTGATTTTATGTAATTTTCATCGTATTAGATTATGATATAATGTAGCCAATTAGAAGAATCTTAAAAGGAAGAGGATGTCTTCTTATTGGTCCAGGTGATGTGTTCTTAGTCATTAAGATAGACTAGAATCTTAGAGTCTTAGTTAACTAATATTTTTTTTCTAAGCAAGAGGCCTATAAATAGCTCATTAGAACCAAAACTCTTCATTCAAGAATTCACTCAGAATTCAGTATTCACTCAAAGGAGAGACAACTTAAGGAGTTGAGAGCTTTTGAAGGAGTTCTCTTGTAAGGGCTTCGAGTAAGGAGTCTTTGTAAGTGCTTCAAGCAGGAGGTACTTGTTCCTTTTGTTGACATCTTATGATAGTTAATGAAAGGTTCGTTTCAGTCATATATTATCTCTTACTGCTTTCATTTCTCTTATTATACACTTGTGTGATTTTTAATGGGAGTAAAACACTTAAACACGAGTGTGTGCATGAGGTGTTTAAAGGCTAATGGAATTGTTCGGCGATATATTGAGAAGGCTAAGTCTTACTTAAGTGGATCTAAGCAAGATAGCTGTGTGAAGGAGGGCGGGACTTGCAATAAAGTTTAATGACCAAGTAGAACTTTGTAACTGTTGGTATTAGAGCCAACCTAGAATGATGGCTAGTGGAAGTAATTTGACAGATAAGGTTACTAAAATAAAGGCAATCCTTGAACCTCTAGCCCTGATAGATGAGGGTGTAGTTCCTTGGTTGGACAATATTGAAATCTTAAAGAGGAAACTTTAAGCAACCATTAGATCACTCAAGGAATAGTTAAAGGTTCGAGGAGATAAGCTCCAATCTCCTAATGCTCAAGCGGGGACTAGCAAGGCATGGGATGAGTGTCCAAGTGGAAAGCAACATGGTGAAAGTGTGAGCGCCATAAGTTTTCGATATCAAGTAGAGTGCCAAGGAGCTTAAGAAATTTTTGTGAGATATGGAGCAAAGTTGGTAGACTTATAGAAGGTGTCTATCACAACATTTTACATGATGGGTGATGTCAAGTTGTAATGGAGAGCAAAGACCTTCAACAACATCAATGCAGGTAGACCTCCTATTAATAAGAGGGAGAAGCCAAAGATGGAGCTAATGAACTAGTTCCTCCCCAACAATACTTTATGGCTCGAAAGGAAAGTTTTGAAGGGGTTAAAGCAAGATGGCTCAATGTGGGAGTATATAAGGAAGTTAACATCAATGATGTTGGATATATGGAACATGTCGGAGGAGGACAAGTTGTTTTGCAAGACTGGGGGCAAATGGAGCTTTAGAGATAGAACGTAAAAGAACTTCCTATCACAATAACAAAAATAAATGTTTTTATGGATCTCCAATTGCCACAACCAACTCAACCTAGTGGAGAGGGTAAGAAGAATTATGGAACCCAAGATGGTAAGGAGAAAGGAGGGGTCGTTTTATACTCGAGACTGCCTGAAGTAAAAGAAGAGTGAGAACATATCATCTCTATAGTCACAAAGGAAAAAGGTGATAGTGATAATGATGACAGGGGGAAGGAGTAGACAATGATAATGATGACGAGGGAAGAAGTCATCTGTAGCATCAATATTTTGGGTATGATGAGCCTTGTGAAGGAGCATCCATACAAACTCGACAGAACAAAGACTTGATACGTGGGAAATGTGCCAATGAAAGAGAAGGTTTACTTCAGTTTTCGCAAGTTAGCTAAGGAGTCTTCAGGAGAACCTCTTGTAGAAAAGTGCCCACATATTATTTTGAATAGGGTGTCAAATTCATCTAGTAGGGTAGATTGTTAGACTCCTAAGTTCAAGCTACGAGATCATAGGAGTGTTAGCAAGTCTTGGTCAATGCTTGGCATACAAGTCGACACGAGGAAGGCATGATGACGAGAGAATAAGGTGAAGTCTTATATGTAGCCAAGCAAAGCCCAATAAACTTGTGAAGTAGGCGAGCAATGGGGGAACTATCAGTGAAGATCTTGAGAGTAAGAGAGATTAGATATGTATGGGCATGTGTAGGTGTGAAATCTTCAACGAGACACAAAGTTTGGATGTGAGGCTACACATAGTTGGCAAACTAAGTCATACGAGACTTAAGTATGAGTAAAAGCTTGCAAAAGCTTGCAAGATCCCGCGAGGATGTGTGAAAGCATGTGAGTACTAGAGTGCACATAGACACTTGATTTCAGGGAGGCAAGTCAAAGGTATGTAAAATCTACGAGGTTTTATACTAACTCAGATTGTGATTTGTACTTAGTCATAGAGTGACGAGACTGTAGCATGAGTGAGCTTAATCATAGAAGATAGATTTATCCATGGACATGCATTAATAAACCTATATGAAGATAAGCCTTGGTGATTTGGCAAACACGTCAATAGGGATGTGGCAACTATAGGATAATGTGGTATATAATGACTTTGCAAGATAAACTTAAAGACCACATATGATAAACATCAAGTCTAAGAGTTAGAGACCATGTGAGACTGAACTTCTATAGATTGTGGGAATCTTTATGGATATAGAAGATCTTTCCTTGATTGCATATAATATTTATCTTATTAGATTATGATATAATGCATCCAACTAGAAGAGTCCTAAGAGGAAGGAATTGCCTTCCTATTGGACCAGGTGATGTGTTCTTAATTGTTGAGATAGACTAGAATCTCATAGTCCTAATTATCTAGTACTTGCTTTCTAAGCAAAAGAGCCTATAAATAGCTTATTAGAGCCAAAGCTCTTCATTCAAGAATTCACTCAAAATTCAATATTCACTCAAAGGAAAGACAACTTAGAGAGTTGAGAGCTTTTGAGGGCGTTCTCTTATAAAGGCTTCGAGTAAGGAGTCTTTGTAAATTGCTTCGTGGAAGAGGTACTTGTTCCTTTTACTGAAATTTTGTGAGAGTTAATTAAAGATTTGTTTCGCCCATATATTATCTCTTGTTAATTTCTTTTCTCTTGTTATAAACTTGTGTGATTTTCAATATGTAAGTGAAACACTTAAACACGAGTGTGCGTGTGAGTTGATTGAGGGCTAATGAAATTATTAGGCGATATTCACCTGAGAAGGTTGAGTCTTGCTTAAGCGAATCTAAGAAGAATTGCCATTTGAAGGTGGGTGTGACTTATAGTAAAGTTCAACACCCAAGTAGACCTTTGTAGCACCTTCTTTCTCCAACTCTTCTGTAATCATAAGTTATGGAATTTGCAATTATAGAGCATGAGGGGTGATAGTTGTGCATTAGCATAGGTTTTTCTACATGTTTGGCATATTTTTCTTGCATGATAGTTTGATATTGATGTGGTTTAGGACTTATTTTGTGATTTTTGTTTAGCACGATCTTCATTGTTGTTTCTTTTATATTTGGTATTAATTAGGGGTAAGTTTTGATTATTTTAATGTTTTATTTATGTTTTATGTTTTTTCATTTAATTATTGATTTTGGGTTAGAATTGAATCCTATTAGTGTATTTATTTATTGTAATAGATAAATTAGAATTAGAAATTAACGTTGGAAGAAAGTTGAAAAAAAAAAGAAAAAAAGTAAGCAAAAATCGTTTAAGTAAAGAAGCATGGAAGGAGACTAAAATAATGAAGGAGGAAGGCTTAATAACTTTAAAAAACATGCATGACCAGGTAAAAAATATAAAGGTCCATAGGGTTCTGATTTCTATAGCAAATTCTTTCCTTCGATGAGATTTCAATTGTCAAAATTCAAAGCTTTCACAAGTCTTTCCAAGTTTGACCAAGTCTTCTGAAAACCATGCTTTGATTGAGATTTGAAAGCAATTTGGGAGAGAGCTCTCCAAGCTTTTGAATGAGCCTTATCTCCACTAAGACCAAGCTCCTCCTCTCCTAGTCAAGAGCTCCTTTGACTAAGTCAAGGGCTTCATCCTTTGACCAAGACCAACTTCCAACCAGGTGAGAGTTTCCAAGAGCAAATCAAAATCACTAAAAGATAAAGAGAAAATACCAAGCATATGACCAAAGACCAAGAAATTTTCGTTCACCAAAGAGCTCCAACATTTGACCAAGAGATAGCTTGTACGTCTTGATCGAGAGAGTTAAATGGCCAAGTCTCTAACACAGCATTTTGAGTTTAAGTTTTAAGAGACAGTAAAAAGAGCAATAAATACCTAGAGAAGATAATAGAAATTTTGGCAGCCATAAATTGGAATAGGAGATAACACGTTCGGAAGTCTCTCTAACATGGCTTCACCAAGCAAATTCGCATGTTTCAAGCAAGCTTCAAGGGTGAGAATCAAGCATTAAGCATCAAAGGCTCCACCAAGTCTTCATTTTCCATATTTTTACAAACATAAAGGAAGACAATCATTATATAATTTAATTTAATTTTGTTTTTCTATTTATTTTGTGTATTTTGGAGAATATGGATAGAGATGAACCTATTTCTATTATGAGTGGCTAAAGTATTTTAAAGATTTTTTGTTTGAACAATTTTTGAACATTTGGTTGTTGATTTAATATTAAAAATGTTTCTATTGTCTATTGATCTTAAGACCTTGCAATAAATCAAGAGAGTGAGCTTGGTAATTTGTGTTAAATTTACAATGAGAGCTGGCATTTAATAGACCTATAAATAACAAGTTAATGATTTATTAGTAAGAAATTTCAATAAATTGATATACTCTCTATACGATAGCTTTATATCTAGTTAAATGTTTTTAAAAGACTTTGCATATCGATAGATCCTAAAGTTAATCCTAATTTATTTAACTAGTGACATTTAGTTGCACCTTGAGAGAGGGCGGCTAAAACTTTAGGAAATCTTGAGCCAGATAGAAATTGAATCAACAAACCAGACGAAAATAAATAGGGATAACAACAAGTCCTAGTTTTTAAGCTTGATTTCTCTTAGTTTTAGTTTATGATTTTGGCTTTGGTTGCGTTGTTTGATTTTACCTTTAGTTTATTTTCATTTTACCTATCTTTTTAGATTTGTTTGAATTGGTTTCTTTAACAAAGTACAACCTAAATTAAGTGGTGACTAAATACAATCCTTGTGCGATCGATATCCTCTTTTTACTATAAGTTATGACTCGTATACTTATAGTTTTGAGCGTAAAACTAGTAGTTTGTTTTGTAATCAATAAGTTTTTGGCACCATTATTGGGGATTATTTTGTTTAGCATCTTATTTAGTTTGGGTAACTTTGATTTGAGATTTTTTGACAATATTCCTCGTGTATTTGCAAGTGCATGAACACAAGGAGCACATAAAGGTCTAACGAATTTAGTAAAGAAGAGTTGTCCGACATCACAAGCCACAAATGAGAGTTAAGAAGAGAAAAACACTAAGACACTATTCTAGGGAATATAGAGGAAGAAGGAGAACAGGGAGGTGATGAGAGGACATTGATGGGCTTTATAAGGTCAGGTTTCAGTCCTTAAAGAGTGACATGACCCATAGTTTAAGTAAACACCTTTGAGATTAAGCCGATGCTCCTCAACATACTTTAGAGCAATACTCAATTTTATGGTTTGTCAAATGAAGATCCCAATGCCCATCGGGCTAAATTTTTGGAGATATGTGACACCTTCAAGTTTAATGGGATGTCAGATGATGCTGTGAGGTTAAAATTGTTTCCATTTACCTTGAGGGATCGGGCTAAGGCATGGTATAACTCACTCAGTTTAGGGCAGATTACTACTTGGTAGTAGCTAGCCCAAGCTTTTCTTGCAAAGTATTTTCCCTTGACCAAGACAACCAGGATCATCAAGGAAATCCCAATCTTTCAACAGAGTGATAGGGAATCATTGTATGAAGAATGAGAAAGATTCAAGGAGTTACAAAGAAGATGGCCCCACCATAACCTTCCAAGAGAGTTCATATTGCAAACATTTTACAATGGTGTTAATCAAAGTACAAGAGGGACCATCAATGCAGCTGTTGGTGGTTCTTTGATAAGCAAAACTATTGATGCAGCTCATAATCTTTTGGAGGAGTTTACAAGCAATAGTTATATGTGGGCCAATGAGAGGAGTGAACTAGGGACAAAGGAGTAGAAAGGGATGATACCAATTGACTTGGTGATAGCTTTGCAAGCTCATATTACTACACTCACTAAGCAATTGAGTAATATGAAAGGAGATTCCTCATCTTCAGTCAAGTCCATGCAATTACAGTGTGAGTTATATAGCAAGACAATTATGATACAGTATGATGTTTCTTGTTAGGAGCTAGTGGCACTAAGTAGGTAAATTTTGGGGGCCAATTGTAAAGAAGTAACATCACATACTCTAAAACTTATAATCTTGGGTGGAAAAATCACCCCAATTTTTCTTGGAATACTAATAATGTAAATGGTCAAGTGAGAGCTCAATGACCTCCTAGATTTCAATAAGACCAATTTGGGTCCTTGGAGAGAAAGATGGATAAAATGATGAATGTGTTGGGCTCCAAATTTTCAAGCCATGAGGTAAATTTTAACCAGATTTTGAAGAACCGTACTTCCTCCATCCACAACTTAGAGATTCAAGTAGGTCAATTTGCTACTGCTTTGTCTTCTAGAAATGCAAGTAGCCTACCAAGCAACAATGAAGCCAACCCAAAGGAACAATTCCAGGTGATCACACTTAGGAGTGGCAAGCAATTGGAGGAGTTAAGTGTGTTAAAGGAGAGCAAACACAAAGGAGAAAGGTAAGGAGATAGAAGAAAAAGGAGGAGGAAGATAAGGAGGAAGAGAAAGAAGAAGAGAGGTCTTATGTACTACCATCACCCTACAAGCATAAACTTCCGTATTCGCAAAAGGTGAGACAACATTAGATAGACACTTAGTTTTCTAAGTTTTTAGAGAAACTGAAGAAGATTCAGATTAATTTGTCATTGGTGGAAGCCTTGGAGTGCATATCTAAGTATGCGAAGTTTCTAAAGGACGTACTAACACATAAACATACTTAGGAGGACAATCAGACAATAACCTTGGCAGAGAATTGTAGTTCAATCATCTCAAGCACAATGCCTTTAAAACTACAATATCCAGGGAGTTTACTATTCCATATGTTAAAGATGACTTTGAATTTTCTAAATGGTTATATGATTTGGGTGCAAGTATTAATTTGATTCCTTTTTCTGTTTTCAGGAAATTGGGATTATGAGAGGTCAAGCCAACATCCATGCTCATTCAGATTACGGATCAATCTATCAAGATTCCATTTAGAGTTGTAGAATATGTATTAGTAAAAGTGGATAAATTTATCATTCCCATTGATTTTGTTATATTGAATTTTGAAGCTGATAGAAATTTTTCATTGATTTTGGGTAGGTCCTTTATGAATACTGGTAAGGCATTAGTTGACGTACATGAAGAAAAACTTGTTTTGAGAATTGGTGATAAGCTAGTTGAATTTAACATGTCTAAATCTTTGAAAATTTTCAATGGTTGGTATTGTATATATGAAATTGGTGTTGTGGATGAGTGTGTGAAGGAAGTTGATGAAGTTATTAAAGTGCACATGGATGAGAGTGTGAGAGAAGAGGAATTATGTGAGGGAGTTAAGAAGGAAAAGTTGGAGAGAACAACTACACCCACACTGCTTTCCATTATTAAGACGCTTACCTTCCCACTTGAGATATACCTTTTTAGGTAAGGACTACACCCTACCCATTATCATTTCCAACCAATTAGATTTTGAGTAAGAAGAGAAAGTGGTAAAGATCATTAAAAAGAGGATGAGAGCCATAGCATGGTAAATTTCTAATATTAGGGGGATTAGCTCCAATATGGTGATGCATAGGATTAATCTGGAAGAAGGATGTAAGACAGTGAGGGAGAGACAAAGAAGGTTAAATCCAAACAAGCAAGAGGTTGTGAAGAAGGAGGTAATGAAGCTTTTGGCTGTGGGGATCATTTACCCCATTTCAGATAGTGAGTGGGTAGTTCGGTACAGTGTGTGCCTAAGAAGGGAGGCATTACAGTGATAGAGAATGAAAAAGGTGAAAAGATTTATACTAGAACCATCACAGGTTGGAGAGTATGTATTGGTTATTGGAAGCTCAATTTGGCCACCAAGAAAAAAAATTTCCCTTTACCTTTTATAGACAAAATAATTAAAAGGTTGGCTGGCCATGCATTTTACTATTTTCTTAATGGATACTCAGGGTACAATCAGGTGTTTATATAAGTATAAGATTAGGAAAAGATCACTTTCACTTGTCCGTATGGGACTTTCGCTTATAGGAGAATGCCTTTTGGTTTATTCAATGCACCTGCCACATTCCAAAGATATATGAGAACTTCATGGAGATATTTATGGATGACTTCTCTATCTTTAGAGATTCTTTTGATCATTGCTTGTTTAATTTAGACAGAGTACTTCAAAGATGTG
>JAOXYD010162284.1:0-23914 GCA_028565735.1 Pinacopodium congolense | reverse complement strand
ACATTTAAGCACTAAAATAGGGTTAAATTAACATCAAATAACATCCAAGAATACTACAAATTTAACCCCTAACAAATGTCTTGACTCTCTTTATTCATATATGGAAAGAAGATGGGCTATTTAACTTTCAATCTGAATTTTTTATTTATGTATGATGTTTTTGAGCTAAATTCTAGCTAAGGACAGGTTCTTGAATATCTTGAGTGCATGTTTAACAAAAGATTAAATGATAATCTTTGTTTATTTGAGATCTTAATGCTTGTTTTGAGTTGGCCACTTAGAATATGATTTAAGATGGTTAAAGGTCTAACAATCTCTACTTTAATCATTGGAAAATTCAGTAAACAACATGGTTTAATTCAGGGATTCGAGAAATCTACCTTGATTATCATGAGGGCAATAATCTTGAATATGGTTTTTAGGATTAGAACTTTTTAAACTATAAGCCTACTTCTTAGATTTGTGAGTGGACCAAACCATGAACTAAGAATGTTAAAGAAAAGGCAATAACTTAACCATAACTTTGTATTAATTTAGTGAAGGCCCTAAATTAGATATTCTAATCCATTTCACAACTTACTTAAGTCATTTAGGCCTAGTCCTTATCCATTTAATCAATTAGTAATCTTTAGACAATTTGGAATTTAATTGCAAAGATGGAAGCTTTTTAGTTCTTTTTAGTTAATCTAACCTCCTTTTAATTAAAGTTCTTGAGTTCCTTAGATAATTGTAATCCAATTGCCTTATTATTCACACATTTTCTTTGTGGGTTTGATATTCCGGAGTCTTAAATGTGCTCCACTTTATTACTTGCGATCAGTATACTGTTGTGAAGTTGGTTTGAATTTGAATTATATGAGAATTTATTGATTTATTGAGCTAAATTAGTGGTATCAAACTAACACAGTAATAGGCATCCCAATGGATAAGCTAAAACATGTTACCTCATCCCTGTTTTGATTTGTAAGGAGATTGAATCTCTATGAAAGCGAAGACATTTTTTCTAATAAAATTAATAAGTTTATATGGTTTACATGGAGAGAAAATCCTCTGTAATACAATGCTATATATATATTATCCCTTTAAGTAACACGAATAATCCTATCATTGTATCAACTAGTGATGAAATTCCCAACTTCAAATGTATTATAAGAGATATATAGGAAAAAAATGATGAAAAAAATAATGCTATATCACAGTCTTAAAAGATAAGAACATTGCATGTAAAATTAACATTAAAGAATTGGACATTAAGGTTCTAACGTAAAAAATTAGGCTAAGTAAGGAGAAGGAATTAAATAAGTTATAATGAGAAAAATGCTTAATTAGGGACCGATGGAAAAGAATTTCTAAATAAATTCTTTCTTTAATGTATATAATTTTTGCATTATCTCAGAACCACTATTCTTAAATTCAATTAGAGATTTCTTTTTATACTTAACGCACTTAGCTCTTAGTAACTTAAGCATTAGATTGTCTTTGTCTTAAAAAACATTAAATAGTTAATTTTTGTGAGCATACAAACCTAAAGTAAACCTTGTAAAGCCACCAAAATCCAATCTTAGTGTAAACTAATATTAATGAACCAAGGGGGTTCTAATTAGGGAGTCGTAGTAAACTCTCAAATAATAAAATACCTAACTAAACCTAACAATATAGTTAGGGTAAGTTAGGATCGATCCCATAGAGAGATAGGATGTACGGCTATTTCTAATGTTATAAAGAAAAAAAAAGCCCTTGAATACAAAAGGAGCTAACATATCAAAAAGCAATAAAAACAATAAAAAGGCCAACAAAGAGCAAAACACAAAAAACAAACAACAATGACAAAGAAATTAGCCAAAGGTATTGTTAGGATTCTAAGATAAATATTGATCCTTGAATCTAGATAAAAGGGTGTTCTAGCTGTGATGTTAGCCTATAGGTTTGAATAAGCTCTTAAACCCTTAGTTTCTCCAACTTAGTAAATCTAACAAGCTTTAGAAATGTCCTTATCTTCATCTATAACCTAGAACAAGTTCTCTAGATTTAATAGTGAAGATTCCTTAGGTACTAAGGAATGACTAACTTAGGTCACAAACTTATAAGCTCAGAAAGTATAACTTAAAGGAATGGAACCCTAGATTAGTTGGTTAAGTATCCTAACAAAACCAGCTAACCTATTGTTACTGTTTGGAAATCGACAAGGACAATTACGTATCATATGCTTAATCTTAGCATTTACATTAGGAAATTACCTAAAGGACGATCAATCATAAAGATAATACCTAATTTATGTTATTGAACCAAAGTTCAAAACCAACCTAAGCTTAAAAAAACTAAATCAATTTAAAACAATCTCTATTCTCATAATTGATTATCCTTTATCCTTTCTATACCTTCAAACCCTTAAACAAACTAACCACATAAAACTAAATTAGGCAAAACACAAATTACATAAACACAAAGCATAATTAATTAAAAAAAAGGTTGGAAAATTAAAAACACTAAAGGAAAAACACAATTCAATATTAAAACTAACATAAAATCAAGATAACTAAGCTATTAATTAATTAAATAACACCTATTTCAACTAAACTAAAGCTAAACTTTGAATAAAAATTCCAGCAAAATTAATTTGGACAATCAAAACATTAAATGATTAAGAACCTAAGAACATGCATGAATCTAAACTACCAAATATATATTAATCAAAGACATTAAAAATAAATGAAAACTCAAGATTAAAATAATGGAATAAAGGCTGAAAATTTAAAACAACAAATCTAGAAAATAAAACTTAAGCATTTCATTACATAAAATTCAAAGGTTCTAACATCAAATTAAATAAAATATTATGGAAAAAATTAAATTAAAATATTAAATGTAAGCCTTCGGTCAAGCATAAACTTAAAGCAAACAAAAATTAAATAGAAAGGAACTAAGCTAATGGACGTTATGAAAATGGCAGTTGAAAAACAAAACAAAAGAACCAAGAAAACCAATGAAAGAAGAGCAAGATGGAGACGTCAAAGGAGAGCTTCATGCATGGGGCTATTCACATATCCTCCATTCCTTCTTTAAATTCCAACAAAGGGGGATTCATCATCTTTATTACTTTATCTTTGTTTTACTTCCCTTTTGATGTTTAGTCAAAATACTATTTGTTTAAAGATGATTATGGATTGCTAAATCTATTTTAGGGGTTGTTCTTGAATTTTTTTCCAACTTTATTCTTATTGATTTAATATATAGTTGTTTATGTTAATTTTTAAGCTTATAATCACTTTGAATCGAGAGATTGTTTTAATTTATTTGAATTAGGGTGCTCAATGAGATTTGGTAGCATAAAGAGCACACAATTAGTTGATTAATAGGTGATTGAAGAGAGATATTAATTACTTGTTAATTTTCCTTAGGATTGCTTCAATTCTAATTGCATTGTTTAGGAGTAATGTTGTGAGTAGAGAAGTTACAATTCAACTTTTAAATACTTCAATTAGGATTAATTGGTTAGATCTCGAGAGAGAGTAATCAACTATTGGATATCTAGGATTAAATACAATTAAATAAATAAGGTAAAAGGAAGACAAATAAGGATAGAACATGTAAGACCTCAAAATATACCCTAGTTAAAATGATCAAGTTAAGTTGATACATGGAAATTAGAATGACTAATCCTATAACTTGTTCCTTAATATATGTATATAGAAAAAGTTAGAACTGGATTTTTAGGTCTTCTAGACAAATTTTCTCCTTTGTATGTAGTTTCTATAGCACTAATAATAAGACTATTGGGAGTTCTAAATCATGAAATATGAACAAACGATCACAAGTTGCTCCAAAATAAGGGTAACATCAAGTCACCTTTTTTTACCATAATTTCGAAGGTCATAGAGTTAGAATTAAATCAAAGTCTTTTCTAGAGATATTTACCTCTATGTCTTAGGTTTTATAAGCAACTTGAATCACATAATTTGGGGTTCTTTAAGCTTAGTTATGACTCAAACAATATGACTGACTCAAACAAACCCTGGATAGAATTCCACTACACAATACTCTCTTGTCATATTCAACCAATTCTGTCCAAAATAACACAAAGCAACATTCCAAAACAAGTCTTAAAGTGTTAAAAATGGAAGCTTAAATGGTGGGCAAGTAGGCTGCATACCTTGGTGTTAAGTTACAAACAAGTTTTTTTTTTATCTTATCATATTCTGTTATGATATTGGTGAGTTTTGTTCTGAAGCAAATGTGTAATTTATTCTGATATGTTATTTTTTCCCTAAGTATTTGAATTGTTTTTTAATATGTAAATATTTGGATGATTATTTGTAACAGATGTCAGCTTATACTTGTTTAGTTTATTCCCCGCTAGGCTTAATGCTTAACACGGTAGTTTTGCCCTGTGTAAGCTCAAATAGGACGGTTTGAAGACTGAGACAATAACTATCGCAATGGCCAATGAAGAATCTATTTGGGAATGTTTGTTGAGTTCTATGTAATGAATTTTGATAATAGTTTGTGAATATTTTAATACAGAGTGTATTTGAACTTCAAATATATACTGTTTTGTTTAAAAGTTTGTAATGTAATAACTTTAATTCAGGATGGTGTTATAGTTGAAGCATATATTTGGATAAATTCAGTGTGTTAGTTAAATTCTATCTGAATTCGAATATGTATAATGAAAGGAATAATTGGTTATTTGAATTCTGGCAATGCTTTGTATTAATCTAATATGTTTAATTCTTGCCTTATGTAACATTGGCATATCCTTCTAGGGGGTATGTGGGTGTTACAGAACAATTCCTAAGTCTTTACTATTGATTATCTTTTGTGTTTTACTTTCTTATGTATTTTAATTCATTAAGTTTGTTAATTTAGTTTAATTTTGCAGTTTCTATACTTTTTGATTATCTTAAACAAAGTGCAATTCAGATTGTTAAATGTCTAGAATCAATCCTCATGTGATTGATATTAGTTATACAATAAGTTACCTATATACTTGCAGTTTACCTAAAACTAGCAAACAAGTTTTTGACATCGTTGTCGGGAATTTCAATTTTAGCATCTTGTTCAATTTAGATTTTTTTATTTAAGGATTTTAAAAACTTTTTTTGTCGCAGGACATGAATGCAAGAGTGACTAGGAGTTCAACCAAGTTGGATGACGCTAAACTTTTAGACATTACAAAATACAAAAGAGAACTTAAGAAGGTAAAGCACCAAGAAGATATCAGAAGAATAATGGTTGAAGAAAGGAATCAAGGCGAGCACAAGAGAACACTCATGGAATTTATGAGGCTTGGCTTTAACACCAATCAATAGGGTGTCACAAAACCCCCAGTCCAAGGCAATAATTTTGAGATCAAACTGGTGTTATTAAACATGTTGTAGACGAACGTGCAATTTTATAGCTTGGCCAATGAAGATCCGAATGCTCACTTGGCCAACTTCTTAGAAGTCTGTCGCACATTCAAATATAATGGGCTATCAGAAGATGTTAAAAAAATGAGACTATTCCTATTCACCTTAAAGGACCAAGCTGAGGCTTGGTTAAACTCTATAAATCTAGAGAATATTATAACATGGGATTTGCTACTGCAAATCTTTCTATCTAAGTACTTTCCATTGATGAAGACCACTTGAATCATTAAGGAGATAACTAATTTTCAATAGAGAGAAGGTGAGTCTTTATATGAAGTATGGGAGAGGTTCAAGGAGCTACAAAGGAGTTGCCCCTACCATAATATACCAAAAGAGTTTCTATTACAAACATTCTATAACGGAGTGGCCACATAAACAAGAGGTATTATATATGGCGTTGCTGGGGATCTCTAATGCAAAAGACAATACATGTAGCTCATGACCTATTAGAAAAGATGACAAATAACAGTTACTTGTGGAGTACAGAAAGGAGTAGGCAATTATCTCTTAAGGAGCAGAAGGGTGTTATTGCCATGGATTCGATGACTACCTTATAAAATCAAATGTCAACATTGGCCAAACAACTAAATAGCTTACAGGCTGCTTGGTTGCAATCATTGAAAGTAGTACAACATGGGTGCAAGTTGAGTGGTCAAAAGAATCATATAACTCTAAAGTTCTTCTTAACAGGTTAGTAGTGAGATAAAACAGGTGAACTATATGGGAATAACGTAAGGAAGGTTGGTGAGTAACCCTTACTCTAGTACTTATAATCCAGAGTGAAAGAACTACCTAAACTTTTATTGGACTAATAATGCAGGTAGTAATATGGGAGCACAAGGGCTACTAGACTTTCAATAAGATAGGCTTGGAGTACTAGAATCAAAGATGGACAAGCTCATAGACATGCTCAGCTTTAAGTTTAATAGCCAAGAAGAGAGCCAGGAGAAAATGTATCCAAAATTCAATTAATTAATAAAAATCATGCCTCTTCCATCCATAATTTAGAGGTTCAGGTTGGGAGTCTCCCAAGCAATACAGAGTCCAATCCAAAGGAGTAGCTAAAGACTATCAAAGTTATAATAAGAAAAGAACTAGAGGAGTCATTAGCGATGTGTGCAAGTTCTAAGAAGGAAATCCAAGAGAAAGAAGAAGAAAATGAGGAAGAGAAGCCTTATGTGCCACCACCACCGTACAAGTCCAAGATTCCTTTTCCACAAAAGCTTAAAAAGAATTAAACATATATACAATGCACCAAGTTTTTAGATAAATTAAAGAGATTGCAGAATAACTTGTTGTTTGTAAAAGCATTAGAGAATATGCCTAAATATTCCAAGTTTCACAAGTATATCTTATCAAATAAATGGACTTGGGATGACAATCACATGGTGGCCTTAATGGAGAACTGTAACTCTATCATCACTAACCATTTACCATCCAAGTTACAAGATCTAGGGAGTTTCATTATACCTTTTATTATTGGTAATTTGAAAATTTTTAGGTGTTTATGTGATTTAGGAGCAATTATCAATCTTATGACTTTATTAATATTCAATAAATTGGAACTGGGAGATATAAAGCTAACATCTATGTTTATACAATTGAAAGATCATTCAATCAAGAAGTTGATTGGTGTGGTGAAGGATGTGCCTATTAAGGTGGACAAATTCATTATTCCAATAGATTTCGTGGTGCTTGATTTTAAGGAAAATAGGAACTATCAATTACTTTTAGGGAGACCATTTATGAATACTACAAGAGTGCTAATTGATGTATATAAAGGGAAGCTAGTGCTGATAATTGGGGATGAACAAGTGGACTTTAAAATGAGCAAATCCTTAAAAATTTTAGTGAAAGGAAAGGGTTGCGTGAAATAGATGAGATTGAAGAGCGTGCGAAGGAGTAAAGAGTGAATTGTGTTAAAGATGTGAAGATTAAAGCCATTGAAGAACTTGAAAAGGAAGAGGAGTTAGGTGCAATACCAAATCCAAAACTTTTAGTTCGAACAAAGGCCCTTATTCTATTCTCCTTGGTAAAACCACCCATACTTCTATTGAACTCTTTACTTTTATGCCTGAAAAAAGCCCCCTCGGGTGAGAATAAATCACTACCTATTATCATTCCTACAAAAATGACTTTGTCATGAGCGGAAAGGGTGGTTAAGGTGAGAAAGAAGTAACTCAGAGTAAGGTTGAAATTGATTTTAAGTAAACCCAAGGCTTGGTGGAGCGGACCGTTTCAAGTCACTTCGAATTATAAGTATGAGGCTCTTGGGTTGGAAGACTCCAAGGGAAAGGTTCTCAAGGCAGTTGAACATCATAACAAGCTATACCTTGGAGGATTTCCACCAAAAGAAAGGAATGTATTCTCTTTCCCTTCTCTTATTTTTTAAAGTTAAACTGGATATGGTCAAGTTAAAGATCCTAAATTAGTATTTTTTTTATTCGTAGTTAGTTTAATTTTTAACTTGAGTGTTTAATTAAGGTATTGACTATATATATATGTATATATTTTTTAAAAAAGTTTGTACAAAAGAAATTCAAAAAATAGTTTTATTTATTTTTACAAAAGGATTGTATTTAAAAAATTCAAAAAATTTTCCAAAAAATTTAATAAAACAAAAATTAGAAAAAATTGAATTGAAATTTTAAAATAATAAAATAATAAAATAAAAAGTTTGTTATGGTTAATAGACTCGTTATAGTAACAGCGAGCGTCGCTTGTTGGAAGGCCAAATGTTTATATCTTTTATTTTTTTCTTTTAGTTAAATTTTCATTTTTTTTCTTTTCATTTTTATTTCATATTTATTTTCATTTTACTTTTTATTTTTATTTTTATTTCCTTTTTATTTTTATTTTTTCTCTCTTTTCTTTTTTTATATTATTTTCCATTCCTTTTTATTGCATGTTTTATTTTATTTTATTTTTTATTATTTTACTTATTATTATTATTATTTCTTTTTTTTCTTCTTTCATTCTCAAACCCTAGGTTGTTGCCTCCTTTCACTAAGTACACTCCCTTCTCTTCTCCTCTCCTCTCCTCTTTATTTTATTTTTATTCATTTTTTCCTATATTATGTCTTAGTTATAATTTTGTTAAGTTTGTGTGATTGTTATTGCGTTTTCTTTTGATCTTTAAGTTATATTTGTTTGTTATCTTTTAGGATTTCTGGATACTAATAAACGAAATACAAGCTTTGGTTTATATCTTGTGATTGTAAGCTTGGTGGATGGAATTAAAGTATATCCCCTTTCTTCAAAGTCTTCAGATCATATGAAATGGAATAAATTTTCTCAAGTCATGCCTACATGTGGACTTTAATTTTTAGGGGAGATTTTTTCTCTATCCCTCTTCTACATTTCATATACATTATTCGTTTAATCCTCTAAATTGAGGACATTTTGAGTTTAAGTGTGGGGGGGAAGATGAACTTTATCAAATTTTTTTCTTTTATTTACACACTTAACTTGTTGTGAGTCCAATAGTAATGATTTGAATATCCCATGCTTGATTAATTAAAATTAAGAGTTGATTATTAATTGTGGTATTTTAATTCAATCGAGGTTTTTGATTTTGTGAAAATTAAGCAATTCTTGAATGATAACTCAACAAATTTTTATCTTTTATTTTATTTTGTGTGAATACATTTGTTTTGGGTTACCTTGGTGTATATTATCAAGTTTTTAATATTGTTACTTGTGGCTTGTCATGTGAATTTAGAATAGTTTGTAGTTTAATGAATGAAAAGTTTGAATGTGCTTAAATAAAGTGAGCAAAAATAGTCACTCCGCTGGCTTTATATCGATAAAAAAGGGTTGAAGTTTATGAGTAGAGATAGTAGCCATTTATGATTGTGAGTTAGTTGAGCAACCGACGGTCTTTATGACAAAAAGTTTATTGTCATGTCAAAGTCTAGATGATATTGCAAACAAGCCAAAAAGGGTAACTAAGTTGCTTCAAAAGAAATAGTGAACCCTTAAAACTTTTCTCCAATTTAAAACTTAAGTTATGCTTTGTGGTTATTGTCATATGCTTGAACAAGTTTGCATGATGATCCATATAAAATAACTTAGATGCTTTACATTATACATTAAGGTTAAGCAACAGGTCAAGTGTTGAAGTATTTGATATCACCAAATTATACATCTTTTAGGAATGTATTCATGATCATTATTTTAGGTTTTAGAGGACATTCCACATGATTTTGAGTATATATTGGATTAATTCTTGAATAAGATACTTCTTATGTTACTTTTGATGATTGCTCAGGTTGTATAGAACTCATCTGAATATTTTAAGGAACTTTTCAATCTAGAAGAGGTGTGGGATCAATTTGAGAACTTAGAACATCAAGTTGGGAGGCTCCATACTAAATATCAAAGTTATATGACAAATTATGAAGAGTGTACAAAAGAAGGATCATAACAAGCTAAGTTGGAAAATATATTTCATATAACTAACTTTGGGAAGGTATTAGGTATCTTTATAGAGCTTCACATGCTACTAAATTTAACAAGGAGCTAGAATAACATGTGAGGAACTTACGTATCAAATTTCGTGATAATTGGAGGTCTGTATGCAAAGATATAGTAAAAAGATCTAGCAGTGCTGAAATCTAAAAAAGCTAAAGTGGCAAATTAGTGAGGATAACGTGTTTAATTTTGTTTTATGCTATTTTGGACAACAAAAGACGTTAAGAAACCTTAGTGACCACCATTCTGACCTTGTGGAACATCTAAGACAAATATAGAGGGTTTTAGAAGAGAAAAAATGTGAGGAGATTCAAGAATAAGGAGGATAATTAAGATTTAACAAGTAATGTCTAGATTTTCCAGAAAAGGGGGGTTAATCATTTTCATTAGTTCATCTTTTTTTTACTTCCCATTTGATTTTTAACCTGAATATTATTTGTTTGAACATGATTATGGATAGCTAAATCTATTTTAAGGATTGTTCTTGAAATATTTATCCAACTTTATTCTTATTAATTTAATGTATAGTTGTTTATAATAATCCAAGGTGGTTCTAATGATGTGTTTTGATGATGACAGAACCAAAAGGAGGAGATTTTTGAACCAAGGTGGTTCTGATCATGTGTTTTGACGATGATAAAAAATTATTCTTATCAATGTTTAAGTTTTTGATGCTTTATAAGATAGGTTGATGTTTAAAGTGTAAAAGCTAATTTGTGGAGCTAAGGTAGAAGAGTCATCTTGAAGATATTGAAGACTAGATCAAGCATTAAAGATTTAGAATGAAGATCAAGAAAAGAAGATCAAGTTTAGTTAGGCTTATGAAAGGTCTTAAGTTGTAAGTCTTCTTGATCTTAATTAATACTTGAAAAGGGATCTCATATTTTCATGATCATATTCCCATATAGGTATATAGGAGTTGAATTGTGGTTTTAGTGATCAAATGAATTTGATTATGGCTTTGGCATATTAGGAATTATATTACGATGGCATATAGGCTAATTTTTGATTTGTTTGTGCAACATGAATTATTTTAATGTGTTTGATATGTTTAAGATTAATTGAATTGTTGCTTGAAGTTGTTTGTGTATGTCTGAATCTGTTTGAATATCTTTTTATTATGAATTTTGGTTTATGGATGATTTATGAATTGATTGAAAAGGTTTTAAAGTTGGTTAAAATGAAAAGCATTCATAATCAGGGAAATTCTTATGTTTTGAATTGATTGAAATGTTTTTATGATTTAAACAGCATTGAATTATACTTAAAACTTGCTTAAAGTGTTATTTAATATTAGGAATTTGTTTAGAAAGGTTTGAATTTGATTTAAAGTAGTTTTGTGCTTTTTTGGATGTATAACGGAGGGCAATCTATTGCATAACGACACCTTATATGAGTGTCATTATACCTCAATTTCCAAAAGCTCTTAACAGCGGGCTATTCATCTGTTAATGGCGCTATTGATAAACCCAGAGGGTGCCGTTGAACGTCTAGACTCTAATGGTTAGTTTCTTTTTTTGGGCTTTTGTCTTTATTCCTTATTCTAATGACTATTTCTTATTTTTAATGACTTCAAACTTCTCCCAACACTATATATATGATTCCCAAACTGTTTTGATAAGTTTAGATGCCCTGAAAACTACATTACAAAGATCAAATCTTCATATATTCAAAGCCTTCTTTATTTTCTGTACAGCTTTCATTCAATCCATATATTCGTGTTTTAAATCAGTTTCTTGTTCTGTAAATTTTGTATTTCTAGTTTTTTTGGATATAGAAAAAACTTAGAAAGCTTTCAATTGATTTTTTTATTCATTATTTTGTTATATTTAAGCTTTCAAAATATTAACACCAAAACTGCCTCTGTATTGGTTCATTTTGGTTTATTTTATGTGTTCTTCGTTTTTGAGCACACAAATCAATTTTTATTAATTCAAAATTATTACACACATTTTTATTAAGTTCTCAAGAGTGCATAGGATCTTTTACTTCAAAATTTAAACACTCAAATCTTGTGTTTTAGCTCAAAGAGCACATAAACCTTAAATTTGTCAAGTTTTCTATAGAGCACTTTTGAACAATTCAATTTTGGATTTTAATCAGTTTCTGGGTCTACAATTTTGATGTTTTTAGTTTGCTTAAGGCCTAGGAGTGTGCTAGTATCTTTTTAAATTTTTTTTTGAGTGATTATATTATTTTTTTAAGCTTAAACTTTGCAGGTTACTCAAAGCTGTCTAGGTTTGAGCATTGTAGTTTCTCTCTTGATTTAGATCATCTGTTTAATGCGCTAAAATTGTGTTTGCTACTGAAATTTATTGTTAAAATATAGATTGATGTTACAGTAGGTTTATTGTATTTAATTTTCATCATTTGATTGATTAAATTCGTGTGTTTATATGCTAAAACTTTAAGGCTGCATATATATTTGACAGCTTGTGTTCATATAGGTTGAATATGATTTTTGAATGCCTTAATCATGTTTTCAGTGTTTTAATCTGATTTTTTATGACCTATTAATGTGCTATGAGGCTTATTCTAATTTTGGTTTGCCTTTAGAATTTTCAGAATTGGTTTTATTGAATGTGGTTTAGAGAAAAACCATTAAAGATGTGTTTTGGTTACTTATTTGGGGGAATTGATTTGTGTTAATTATTGATTGTGGTAAAGGCTGCTCTTTACCTTTAAAATAGATTTGATAGGTTATTCTTCACCTAGGATAAAGAAGATTTAGATTGAGTTAATCCTTGTATGTGAATTGGATTGGATTAGGCCTTAATTGTGCATTGACATTCCATCTTGCATTTGTTGCATTTGAACCCTTATCTTGTGTTAATTTTGATCAAGGTTGTCATAAGCTATATAAGCTTGGTTTAAAGCTCAAGGAAGCTTAGATTAAGGGTTGTCCTTGTAGGATAAAAATTATAAACTTTGGTTGTGTTGGAAAGGCTCCTCTTTACCATAAAAATATTATTGTAAGGATTACTTTTCTCCCTCTTTGTAAAAAGTAAGATTGATAGGTTACTCTTGACCTAGAACAAGATTGGTATATGTTCCTCTTAGCTTTGAATCAAGATTGATGTAAAGATTCCTCTTGTCCTTGAATCAAGATTATTGTAAAGGTTCATCTTGGCCTTTAACCAAGATTATTATAAGGGTTACTCTTTGCCCAATTAAAGTAAGATTAGTTGTTAGTGAATTTCCAATAAGTAGTTGGAGAGAGGACGTAGTCTATCTTTAGGGTAGATGAACCTCTATAAATCTGGGTGTTCTTTCTCTTCCTTATCTCTTTATATTTTTTGCCTTATGTTTGCTTTATTATTGATTGAATTTATTTAATATTGGCATCAAGTTTGGTATTTTATTTAAGTTGAATTTTGGTTTAGAGATTGCATATAATTGAAATTGGTTTAAGGTGTTTAAAGTGTTTTATTTCTTCAAGAAATTTTAAACACCCAATTTACTCCTCTCTTGGGTGCCATAGGGCTTACAATTGGTATCAGAGCCTATGTCTCATATTTGTAAAAATTTCTAACGAAATTGTGAGTAAAGGTTTAAAATGGCATCTAATTTTAGTCAAAAGGGTTTGGATATTTTTAGGTCACCAATTTTTAATGGCATTTATTTTTTTGATTGAAAAATTAGATTGAAATTCTTTCTTATGGACTAAGATTTTTATTTATGATATTTTATTTCAAATGGCTCTAATGGATTTTCAAATGAAAAAGTTGTTTCTTTAAATGAAAAAGTCATACATATCCTTCATGATGCATTAGAAAGGTTTGTTTTCGATAAATATCTATGTGCAAATTTGCTTTTGAGATTTGCTGTAGGTTGGAGAAAATTTATGTCAAAGATATTGATGAAGAAGAGGTGAAGGAAATGAAGGAAGTAGAAGAAACTAAAGATGAGAAAGGGCTTTCAAATTTATGCCTTGTGGTCTTTGTGGAAGAATCTCCATTATCATCAAAGGCTTAAAAGGAAAGTAATGAGGTACTCTCTAACTCTAATGATGATGAGAATGAAAATAATGTTGAATATGATGATATCTTATTTGATGAATTAGTTGAAGTTGCAAAAGCTCTTAAAGTGAAAAGGAAGAAGCTTACTTTCAAGTTTAAGCAATGCAAGAAGTTGTTAAATGATCTTAGGATAGAAAATGAGAAATTGAATAATGATTTGCATATTTTAAAATCTAAGAGTGTGAATATTACTTCTAATGATCGTATGATTGAAAATGATAGATTAGTAAATTTGATTGATAGTTTGAGAAAGGAATTGGATGACTATTTGCATTTGAATGAGAAGTTGAAAATTGAAATGCACGATGTGTTATAATCCAAGAATGCTTGCATGTTAGAAATTGATAGATTGAAAAATGAAATGAATGCCATGTTAGATTATAAGAGTGTGGTTGTTGGTATGCATTATAATGAAAATAAATTGATGCATAAAAATTAATCATTGAAGAAGAAAGTAGAAGCCCTTAAGGAATCATTGTCTAAATTCATAGAGGGTAAAGAAAAATTAGATTGCATACTAGGAGGACAAAAGAGTTCTAATGATAAGCATTGTTTAGGCTTTGTTGATGAAAATGCTTCCAAGGATGCTAAAACTATTTTTGTAAAGGGAAAAAGTTTACATGATGAAATTTTACCTAAGAGCTTATTTGATAATGGTGTATCATCATAAAAATCTCATGCTAGAACATCATTTAAGAATGTTACATCTTCATCCAAATTACATGCTAGGAAGAACAATCATGCATTCATATATGCATCTAGTTCAAAGGATATGAAACATGTGCATGTAGCCAAAAATAGGAATAATTTCTTCATGAATGCACAATCATTTCATAATGATGCATTTTAGACCCATGGTAGGACATGAGATCCTAAATCTTCTTATTTTTTCTAATTTGTATATGTATAATCCTAGAAATGGATCACATTCACATCCTAGGAGAGATTTTCAACGAAGAAGGGACTTGCATACATTTAGGCCTCATGATAGTTACCTTATGTCTTTACATTCACATACTCGTCGTAAGTATATTCTTAAGGCTAAAGCCATGTATAAATCTCATTCTATAAGGCCATATCATCAAGAAAATGATAGGCATTTGTTATGTCTCATGATAGGCCATTTAGGAAAAATAGGCCAACTCATTTACAAGCACCCTATATTCACTCCCATACATTTAAAAATGTTACTCATACTCATTCTAAGCCATCAAACATGTTTGCTTCATATTCTAGGGATAAAAATCATCTAGGAAGAGCATTTAGAGAAGCTAGGCCTAAAAATGCATCGAAATCGCATGTTAGGCAAACTGGTATGCTTTATAAGTATAATGGCATGATGCATTCTCATAACTCTCATTTGCATAACTATCATCCTAGGAGAATTAATTTGGATATGAGAAATGCATTTAGGCATCAAGATCATTGGTTCCCTGATCATATGCATAATGGTACGTATGTTTGTAACTTTTGTGACAAAGTTGGTCGTGTAGAAACATTTTGTTTTGTTAAACAAAGAATGTTTAGAAAATCTTTAAATGTTTGGGTTGAAAAAGGTGTTAAGACTAACCCCCAAAGACCCAAGTTAATATGGGTACCTAGAATAAATTGAATTTCTTGTTTTATAGGTCAACATACAATTTGTGCTAAATTGATGTCAAGTTAGGAATAAAGAAGTAGTATCTTCAATTTGAAGTGGAATATGGAAAGATCACCATGATGCCTCACATGAGCTTACTAAGAAGCATATTGTTGAACCAAGTGAGGAGTTAAAGGATTTGGAATCAAATGGTGATGCAAAAGGAGGTATTCTTATGTTCATATTTGCTAATATATGGCTTGACATGATCTTTGGATATTTGTGAATGTTAGCCTTACTATAAATGTTTTAGATTAAAAAATAGATTCATATGTTTAGGGGGAGCCAATGCATATTAGTATTAAAGCCATTACATATTAGTCTTAGAGTCATTGCATGTTTGGGATTAAAAGTTTTTGCTTAATTGTTAAAATTAGCACATTGCATTATAATTGTTGCATGATTTTTAAAGTAGATACTTTACATTGATATTAGCATATGACTTGTTTTAAAATGATGCATTGAACATGTTTTTGAAAATGTTGAAATTAGTATCATATTTTGTTTTTGCAATTGGTATCATATTTTTAAAATTTTCAATTGGTACCATATCTTTGAATTCTCAATTGGTATCTTTTCTTACAATTAATATCAATTGGCCTCATGCTCTTACAAGTGGTATTACTTTTGGTTTTTTACAATTGATATCATTTTTTTCAAATGTTTACCATATTATTTTACAATTGATATCATGATTTTCAAATGAATACCATATTTTACAATTGGTATCATGTTTTCCAAATAATTTTCATAATTTACAATTTGTATCATTTGTTATTAATCATTCCCTTTTTAATTAGTGTTGTGCATATTTATCTTTTAAAAAGATTTAAAATAAGTACTTTCCCTTTATATGATTAAATGTTTTCAAATGCATGGATTCATGGGGAGTATATCTTCTTTATATAAATTTGGTTTTGCATAATGTTTTCAAATCCATAAACTTAGGGAGAGCTTGACATATTTTGATTTAAGAAAAGTTTATATGGCATTAATGCATATTGTTTAATTTCAATGCAAAATATGCATAATCATGTCATAAATGCATAATGTGTGCCTTTGATTCAAAAATTCATTCTTGAAGCTTAATGATGTATAAACTTGTGTTTTGATGTGAAATTGCATAATATGTAATTTGGTGTACCATGGTGCATAATACATGTTTTTTTATGAAAAAATATGTTTTGAAATATTTTCGTTATGTATTCATCCCTTTTCATGCTTTATTGTTCCATAATGCATAAGTGCATTCATTGAGGGGGAGTATTAGATACATTTGGTATTTCTTTTTAAAGTGCATGAGTTAAGGGGGAATAAGTATAAAGAGATACTTACAATTGATTTTAAGTTTCTTTTATGCATTAGTTTCAATTGGCCTTAAGTTTTAATAATTAATTACAATTAGTCATCCTTTTTTATGATGTCAAAAAGGGGGGAGAGATAAGTGTGATATTAAGAATTGAATGTGAGTTTCAACACATTTACATGAAATATGTTGCATATGTGTTTTGTATGCTCTTAATATCACATGTTTTGTCATCACCAAAAAGGGGGAGATTTTTGAACCAAGGCGGTTCTAATCATGTGTTTTGATGATGACAAAACATTATTCTTACTAATGTTTAAGTTTTTTATGCTTTATAAGATAGGTTCATGTTTAAAGTGTAAGAGCATGTGTTGCATAATTAAGTTGAATTGTGTTGAATTGATTTAATATATGTTTATTGATATGTTCAAATGAATTGAAATATTTTTAGTGTTGTTTATATATGTCTGCATTTGATTGAACATCTTTGTGTTATGATTTTTAGTTTATGGATGATTTACGAATTGATTGAAAAGGTTTTAAAATTGTTTAAATATGAAAAGCTTTCATAATCAAGGTAATTCTAATGTTTTGAATTGATTGAAATATTTTGATAATTTAAATAGCCTTGAATTATGCTTTAAAACTTGTTTAAAGTGTTGTTTAATGTTTGGAACTTATTTGAAAAGGTTTGGAGTTAATTTGAAGTAGTTTTGTGCTTTTCTAGAAGTATAACGGCGGGCCGATTATCATTCAACGACGGGCCTCAAGGGTGCCATTATATCTCTATTTTCTAGAAGATCTCAACGGTGGGCTGTTCATCTGTTAATGAAGTCGTTGATGAATCCAGAGGGTGCTGTCAAAGGCTTAGACACTAACAACCAGTTTCCTTTTTTGAGTTTTTGTCTTTATTCCTCATTCTAACTGCTATTTCTTATTTCTAACAACTTCAAACCTCCTAATACTATAAATATCATTACAAAAAAATTTTAACAAGTTTAGAACCTCTAAAAAACAAATTACAAGATCAAATCTCTCAATTATTCAAAGTTCTCTTTGTTTTCTGTACAACTTTCTTTCAATCATGATTTTGCTATTTCAAATTCATTTATTGTATAGGAAAAATTGTGTTCTTAGATAGTTTAGACCTAGGTGAATCTCAAAAAGGCTTTAGTTGATTTCTTGATTCATTATTTCGTTTGTTTCAAGCTTTCAAATATCAATATACCAAAATTGTCTCTGTTTTTTGTTCAACTTTTCTAAACTTCTGTGTTCTTTAATTTTGAGATAATAAAACCATTTTTATTGATTCAAAATTATTATACACATTTTTATTAAGATCTTAAGAGTGTATAGAATCTTTTACTTCAATTTTTAAGCACTCAAATCGTATGTTTTAGCTCAAAGAACACAGAAACCTCAAAACTATCAAGTTTTCTATACAACACCTTTGAACAATTTGATTTTATATTTTCATCAGTTTCTGGGTACACAAAATTGATATTTTCAGTTTTATAAAGGTCCTAGGATTGTGATAGTATTATTGTTTCAATTTTTAAGTGATCATATTAATTTTTTTTAAACTTGATTTTTGCATATTGCTCAAAACTGTCTAGTTTGACAGTCTTGATTTTGAGCTTGATTTTAATCATTTGATAGATATGCTAAATTTGTATTTGGTGCTAAGATTTGTTGTTGGATGATAGATTGACATTTCTATAGGTTTGTTTAATGAATTGCATGTCATTTGATAGGTCAAATTCGTTGATACATAAGCTAAAAATATAGATTGCATATAGGATGTATATTTTCACAGCTTGTGTTCATTTGATTAAATCTAATTGTTTGATGCCTTGATCACATTTTAGTTAATTGAATTAAATTATTTATGACCTATTGAAGTGTTAAGAGGCTTGTTATAATCTTGGTTTGCCTCTATAAAATTCAAAATTGGTTTTATTACATGAGCTTTAGAGAAACACCATAAAAGGTGTGTTTGGTGACTTAAATTAGGGGAATTGATTTATGTTAGTTGTTGATTGTGGTGTAGGCTGCTCTTTGCCTTTAAAATAGATTTATTAGGTTTATCTTCATCTAGGATAAAGAAGATTTAGATTGAGTTAATCCTTATATGTGAATTGGATTGGATTAGGCCTTAATTATACATTGACATTCCATATTGCATTTATTGCATTTGAGCTCTTGACTTGTATTGATTTTGTTCAAGGTTGTCATAAACTATATAATCTTGGTTTAAAGCTCAAGGGAGCTTGAATAGGGACTGTCCTTGTAGGGAAAAATTTATAAACTTTAGTTGTGTTGGAAAGGCTCCTCTTTGCCATAAAAAGATTATTGTAAGGGTTACTCTTCACCCTTTTTGTAAAAAGCAAGATTGATAGATTACTCTTGACCTAGATCAAGATTAGTAAATGTTCCTCTTGGACTTGAATCAAGATTGTTGTAAAGGTTCCTCTTTGCCTTTAACCAAGATGTTAGTTAATGAATTTCCAACACGTAGTTAGAGAAAGGACGTAGTCTATCTTTGGGGTAGGCGAACCTCTCTAAATCTTAGTTTTCTTTCTCTTCCTATCTCTTTTATATTTGTTCCTTACGTTTGTTTTATCATTGCTTGAATTTTTTTAATGTTGGAATAAAGTTTAGCTTTACATTTAGGTTGAATTTTGGTTAGAAAATTCATTTAATTCGAAATTAGCCTAAAGTGTTTAAAGCATTTTTATTTCTGCAAGAATTTTTAAACACCCAATTCACCTCCCTCCGTTCCCCCCCCCCAAAAAAAAAATCTTAGGTGCCATGGGGCTTACAACAACAATAAAGAAAAAAAACTTCACATAAATACATTACAAAAAAGAATACAAAACTCTTGGATAACTTTTGTAGAAAAAAAACTAATAACAGCTTCTCTTAATCATTATTGTAAACGCTTTTAAACTATATCTCTTAAACATGAGTGAAACAACCTATTTATACTACGACTCAATCAATTAGTCGTTGTCCAACGGATATATTAATGTTATAATGGTTTAATATTTTTATCGTTGTATAATCTCTTGAATCTTAAAATTATGCTTCATTTTCGGTCGATGTATAAGTAAGATTCGGTTGACCGATTTACCAAAAACTAGCGTTCAGTCCACCGTTCTTCACCATTCAGTCAACTAATCTAAATAGATCAGCAAAACCAAATACTTCGATCCTAAACCATTATGCTTAAACTAGAATCCAAAAAAATAATCAAGCCCAAACTATTTTATACTTAAAAACACTTAAGTTACTCTTAATTTAAAATTCAAATAACTTATGCATTCTTATCTAATTAAATCACATATCAAGAGGATTTTTAACATATCGAACACATAAACCTCTTGATTATACACCTATGAGCATTTCTAAGATATGTATGCATGATGAGCCTACAAAAGCCTCTTAAACTACCAAAATAAAATTAAGAAAAACTTACAATAAGAATACATAGCTAAACCTATATTAAACTAATTTCCTTCTTCAATCTTTGAGTCTTCATAAATTATCTTCATAAGCTTTATCGAACTCTAAGACTTTTTAAATAATCATACTCGCTCTTCATTCATACCTATCTTTCAACACAGTTAAAACACCAGCATTAGTAATAAAGTTTATTTTTTCATTATCATAATAAGGTGTAACCTTTATTGGTTCAACACATCTAATTGTTTCCAAAATCTCAAAACATTATAAACTACAAACACGTTTAGTTGAGTTGTTGATTATGGTTTCTAGTTGTGATTTTTGTGTTTCCAAATTGAATTTTGATTTGTTCGGTTTTATGTTATTTTATTTTGTTTCTTTACTGTATTAGTGTGCTGTATTTATTAGTTTATGTGCTTTTTTTCTGTTTTTGTATTAAAATAGGAAACGAAAATAAAAAAAAACTTAACTAAACAAGGCCTAAAGTTACAACCTAAAACCTATAATAGATTCTTATAATAGACTCATTCATCAATTATCTTATTCAGGTGTAAGTAATAACCCACTTCATAATTCTTTAATTAGAACAAATAAAAGAAACACTTCTAATTATCAAATTAGAAGAGAATATTTTGACGATTCAAAATATAACCCTTGTAATATTTTAATAGACACTAGAGCTAGTGGAAGTTATATTAATCAATACTTAAATCATTCTTTATTTTCAATTTCCATTGGATGAGTTATATCAAAATGTAAATTTTAATGAAGAAAGACATCATATTACATTTGCAATAGGAACAAAGATAAAAAAAATAGGAAATAATATTATCCATGTTAGATTACTGGTAGAAAATGAAGAATGGAATCTTGTGATAAAGTTGGGAAATAGTTTTCTTGATAATAGATTAAAAGAGATTGGGGTATGTCTCACATAAGCATGTTTAAGACTTACAACTATTCAATGAACACAAGGAGTTTTTAAGTGAATATGATGTTAGTGTATAAAAAAGGAGTTTATAGAATAATTGTAAGAAATTATTACTAAGTAAAATATTAGTGCCAATATCATGAAAATAGAAAGGGTAACATTTAACTAAAAATAAACCTAATAATATTTAAGGTTCGCTAATACCTCTAGAAAGATTAATCCTATTATTTGAAATATCAAGACTAATGATGGCTTTCAACCTTATTCTACTATCAATGTATGATGCAAAATGCTTTCCTTTATAATCTTTATAAGTGATTGCTATCGATATATAAATACTAGTATTACTAGCCATTATTAGACAATGTAAGTAGTTGTATCATGATGTGTGAATGTAATCCCATATTGAGTAATTTGTATGGTTGCACTTGATGAAGAAAACTAGTTTTTAACATTATTCCAAGATTACATCCCTCATTTTCTACAAGTAATCTAATAGGAATAATATTATCTCTTATTTTTATCTTTGTTTCTATTGTAAATGTAATCTGATGCCTCTTTCTATTAAAATTGACACATCGATGATTTATCTAACGAAAATTGTAATAAATAATGAGTTGAGAATTTAGTTACAAATAAATTTTATATTTTATATTTATTTGTTTCAAATAAGGAGTGTTAAACTCACCCTTTATCTATTCGATTCGATGGGCCTACTCCCCTCCTTTGGAGTGCTAGGCCTGACATTAAGCTGGAGACTGCCTTTGCAGTGTCGTGGTCAGAGCCAGAGCCCGAGGCTTTGCCAATCTTGGTTCAGTGGAAATTTATGGTAGGAGAGAGCTGCCTTTTTCACAAGGGTTTTTTGGGCCTAGTTGTACACTTCACTTTAACCGATGGAATTGTCCTACGCCTAAATAAATGTTAACGAATCTATTCATTTAAGTCTGAAGTTCATCCATACTTTTAATTTTGATTTCATATTTGTTAATAAAAAAAAACACAAAACACTTACTTTTTGCTTCTTTTATAATAAATTATCTATTAAGACTTTTGTGTTATTAGTGCTCACAAAGATAATGTTAGCAGTCTACAATTGGAGTTCTTTTATCAGATAATTTTAAATTGAATTTATCTTAAAATTTACCAACACCAACTCGTTGGAATTTATGGCTTGAGCTCAGTCTAACCAGTCTTTGCCTATTGAAAAACCCATAGCAAGGTATTCACCGACACTAAAATGACTCCGTTTAGTCCTGGTGCTCAGCATTTAACTTTTACAATCCAAAATTAGTTTTTAGTGATGTAAATAAATATTGACCAAATATTCAAGAACATGAATGTCAATATACTATGCAACATAAGTACACCTTCCAATTGTTTTCTTACCCACTATATCCACATAAGGCAATTATATTTTGCATCTTATCAGAAAGCAATGTGGAATAAACTTGGCTCTTTCAAGCAATTTTATGGTCTTGGTACAACAATCTGCCGATATGATCTGCTCATCTCATCTCATCTCACAAATGGTACCAGCATGTATTCCGCATAAAATAGCTGTACAAGTAAATAATAGGTTACTTACAAAACAGGCTCATAATCACGATAGAAAACAAGTTTTTATCTCTTATTTTAAAATAATATCTTTTATCTCTTATTTTCCTTCGCATAGGATAGGCATTACCATGAAAAGGGCAATTCCTTGTTCGATTTTATCAAACTTTTTCAACATTTAACTTCTATTAAAAAAAACAGCAGACCAGCTGCTGGCCCTGCAACTTGAGGGGCCTGAAACTACCCAACTGTTAACCAACTTCTATCATAATCTTCTCACCATTTTAAAACTCTATTTCACACAATTCAATATATTTAGAGCACAGGGATTAATTTCATCAGTAATTAAAACGGAAATGGCTTGATATGTGAAGATAATGAAATCCGTGAGATGTTTAACATAAGGAACAAAAAGTCATATCTTTAGCTAAGGTAATCTGCATGCAAAGTTGACAGAATTATTCCTTCTAAATGCTGAACGAGGACAGGTGATTACCTTCCAAATAAACATGTAGCATGAAGTTATTGCAGCTTTGTTCTTCAGATCAACAGATTTGGCATGATTCCACAGGAGAGAGGCCAAGACGGCATGGCCAAAAACCTATATCATGCAATTCAATTTTGATCGCTACTCAGACATCGACAAACAAAGGAGTATAGAAATCTATCAAGTATCCAGCTGTTTCTTAAAGTTCATTATAGGAATGCTTGCTCACATCACATTATATTTAGATAGGCTGCAAATAAAATAAGTTTGAAATCCCTAAATTTAAGGGATTACATTAGATAGTCCTAGATATCTTTCCAGATTTAAATTCCTTCTTGTAATATTCTATATATATGGCTGTATACTTTTATTCAATATATGAGAAAAAGGACAATTCTTTCCCACATGGTATCAAATCCGTAGGGCTTCTTTTTCTGAGATTTGTTTTTTGAATAGCCTTCATTGCTACACTACCAAAACCCTAATTTTTCATTAGGGTCCTTTTTTTTTCTGGGAATTGTTCTTTGAGCAGGCTTCATTGCTGCATTCCTGAAACCTATTTTCTTATTAGGGTAACCTTAATTGCTGTAGTATCTTCTTCTTCACTGCAGTATCTTCTTCTTAATCATGTC
>JAOXYD010162273.1:0-10244 GCA_028565735.1 Pinacopodium congolense | reverse complement strand
CAAGATTAGTGCCCTCATGATAACCAAGGTAGATTTCTCAAATCTAAGAATTAAACCATGTTGTTTATAGATTTTTCCAATGATTTAAGTAGATATTGTCGGATCTTAAACCACCTTTAATCGTATTCTAAGTGGCTATCTCAAAACAAACATTAAACACTCACATAAACAAATATTATCATCCAAATTTATGATAAAAACTCACTTAAGGCATCATAGAACCTATCCTAAGCTAGAATTAAGCTTCAATCATCACAAACATACAAGAAATTCAGATTAAAATCGAGACAGCCCATGTTCTTGCATAAATATGAACAAAGAGATGAAATAAGGTAAATAAGGGTTTAGATTTCACCAATTGATGATACAAAGTACTAGACAACCTCCAATCACCTTAAACAACTCTTTAGAATCCTTAAAATGACCTGAAATTACAATATATAAAAGCTGGAAAAAGAGAAAAGAAAAGAAAACCTAAGAACTAGCTAAAGAAAGGAGAAGGGGAGGTTTGATCTGAATTACCCTCTCAAATCTAGTGTTAGTTTTTCCAAATTTAGTCCCCATATGTTCTTATATATGTTGGATGTAAGTAGGAATAAGTGGAACAAGTTGTAGCATAAGTTCGAGCAAGTCGCAGCTAGAAAACGTGTGACTGAACTCTTAAATGGCACTTGAAAGGAGTTAAACAACATGTTAAGAATGTTGCCATTTAAGTCTCTAGAACGTGAGTAAAATGACATTTAGCTAAGTAAAATGGTGGGCAGGCTGAGGTTGCCATTTTACTCCTAATTTCTAACTTTTTCTTGACTTTTCTCATATTTTCTTGATGTTTTGGCTTCCAGTCTTCACAAACATAAATGTAAATGATATTTAGATACTTTATCATCAAGTTAGAGCAATTAAACATTAATTTGCATAAAATGGCTATAAATATGCAATAAAATCCAAGCTTAACGTGGCTCATCTTTAGAAGATCCTAATGAACATTTACAAAATTTTATAGATGTGTGTGATCTCTTTAGAAGCCAAGGTGTGTCTGATGATGCAATCAAGCTTAAGTTGTTTCTTTTTTTTTCTTAGGGAAAAGGCTAAAGCTTGGTTGAATACTTTTTAGCCTGGTTCCATCACAATATGAAATGACCTTATGAACTTGTTTTTAGCCAAATTATTTCCATCCATTAAGATAACAAAATTGAATAATCAAATTTATTCCTTTTCCCAATATAAAATGGAGAGTTTATCTAAAGCTTGGGAAAGATATAGGGACATTCTTGAAAAGTGTCCAAATCATGGATTTAACACCTGTGATGAAGTTGATATCTTTTATACTAGACTCATCCCATCTACCTATAGTATGATAAATACAGCAGTAGGAGGAAATCTAATGGGAAAAACTCCAAATAAACCTTTTAGTTTAATTAAGGAAATGGAAACTAATAGGTTGAAATCAATTCAAAATTAATAATGCAATTATTGAAAATGCTTTCTTCGTCGTTCAAAAATAATGACACATGAAAAAGTTATAAAATTAAATAAACACATCAAATTGTTAATACATTTAAATCATTTCATTCTTTTTCAAGCTTCAACCTAAATCCTAAAAATCAATTCCACATGTAGAAGACAAATAATCTGAATTTAATGCATCGTCTTTTCGACACTTTCACATCCTTGAAGTTATTTAAAGCATAAATTAAGTAATTACATAATTAATTAAATTCGCAAGCTGTGTAGTTGAGAAGTAACTTTAGTCTTTTTACACGAAGGTGAATACTTTGTCGTAAACAACCCCTGATTACTCAACTGTGTCACAGTAACTCAACCGAATATTAGTCCCACGCATAATTTCAAACCTTATATATATGTGTGTGTGTCTATATATTATTTTGTTTTGTTTTGTTTTTCTTTTCATTTTTTTAACATACATAATATTAGAAGTAAAATGAGTAGATTTTGCTTACTTATTTAACTAATTAAGTAATTTTATTTAATTGTTTGTTTTTTGTTTCTTTTTTAGATTAATTTCAGTTCTTTTTCATTTCTTTGAATGATAAAAGTGCCTTAAAAGAAGTTATAAAGTTACTCAGGAAGTTGTATTTATATGTGGAATATCATTCTAATTATCAGGTATCAGCCATCTAAACTATAAAATGTGTTAAAGGCATTTAGTCATTAATAGTCAAAATTAACCATATAACATTTCAAATTGTCAAAATAATTAAATTCAAGTGAAATCATAGACAATAAGAAGAATTAAAATAAAAAAAAATTCACAATTTATAGACTATGATGAAATTGATTATAAATCAAATTTCTATTAAACAAACAAAAACTTAAGTGACTAATATCAATATGAACTAATATCAATACGATGTGATGTAATCCCTCCCCCACACTTAAACTAATCATTGTCCTCAATTTTTGATAAAGAAATTGAAAAGCATAATGTCGAAGAGTAGGGAACTAAATACTCCCATTTGATATAGACTTGAAGATCAGTCAGTGAAATTATAGGTATTGAAATAATCAAAAGCAACAAACACAGATAATAACAAAATAATGTTCCACTTATATAAATATGTAATCCAAAGACAACCAAGGAGCCAAAGGATAAAATGTAATCATCAAATCTGTAAACAACCTACACGACAAAAAGGAAACCTATACTATGAAACTGAAACTGAAACAACTGTGTGGACAACCAAAGGAACTAAAAGGAAGGATCATTGACGTCTCATGAACGCTAATAATCCTTAAGGCTCCAAACTCGTGGCAGTTAAATCCTTAACTTGATGCTGAAGACCATTGAAACGACTAGACATGTCATGTGAGTTTCCATGTTAATAAGGTATCGGAGAATAGTAACTTGAGAATCAGTAGAAATAGCTAGCGGTGGTGGGATGGAAGTAGAAGCAGGTGAACGTTGGTGAGGTAGATGAACACTTGGAGTGTCCTCAAATGAAGCCTCACCCATGTCCTTAGGTACTACCTCGGGGTGTGCAACATCACCAGGTAGCCCTATAGGTACCTCACCCTCCCGAATTTTGGGCCATTAACCTCCTTGATAAGTAAACTTCTACAACTTAAGTAGGCCTTCATTGATGATATTCTAATGAGTACGATCGTTAGACTCCATAGATGCGATAGGAACTCCTGCGTCCTTAAATATCCTCGTCAATAAGTAAGGGAAACAGAAATTCTTGCTGGGTCTCTTAATCTTCACTACATCTCGCATAGACAAAATAATGAAGCCAACTAAAGGTAAACTCGAGATAGCACCTAATCCATATAGCATCTTATACAAAATATAGATGTCGACAAACCACATTTCATTCAATTCACTAGCTCGGGGCGTAACATTATGACTAATAAAAGTAACTATAATTCACTCCCGAGCCTCTAAAGCAGTAGTGATTTAACTTTGCGCATTCTTAGTTAATCTTAAGGCATCCTTAGCAGCAGCAATGGAAAAGGATAGATCCGTAGCAACTGTGTCGCATAGAAAGGATCCTTTATTTTGATAAAAATGTCCCCTTCATCAAGTACTTCTATCAAAGAAAAAATAGAGGCCTGAGTGATATAAAGAGAAATACCTTTAACAGTCGAGCGTATCTCGATAAAGTCGGCCTCTTCCTTCTCCTCGATATTCGCAAAGAACTCGCAAACCAAATCTGGGTAAAAAGGTCCCGATAAAGTGAGGATTGACTCTCATCTTATAGTCCGAAAGGAGCCTAAAATGTTGAAGTGCACCTCCAAATCCAAATGGATCAGATGTTCAATGATGAACTTGTTGCCGCAGTGTGCCTCGTACCAGTTAAAATTCGCCTGACTGGTAAATCGAATAGGATCATATGCCAATCTCTTCCTTCGAGGAGCCATTGGACTAGAAATTGTTCAAATAACATACACAAAAGAGTTGAAAAATGTTAGGAAAAATTAGAAACTTTTCCAATAAAGATCGCCCGAATATTCCCTTTTGACAAAATATTCTTGATTTTTTTATGACAATAATATTGAATAAAATTAGTATCAAATGAAAACTAATGAAATTTTGAATACAATGATTCCAAAACCCAATCAAATGGAGATTTATATCAAGATAAAATTAAAAATTTGTACCTTAAGGGTGAATAGGGATATAGAAAGTTTAGATGATTTTCATAGAAATCTATTGTTTTCTGAGTGATTTGATGCCAGAATTGTGTAGAGGACGATTTCAAAGAAGAGGGAGGAGGAAGACAGTGATGAACAGTGACTATGTCATATTTATCTCTATTTCACTCTTTAATGGCACCATGTTCTTCTATCAACGGTGCCATTGTAAGATGAATAACTCGTCGTTGATGCTTCAAAAACAAACCATTTAATGGTGGTCTCACATCCTTCAACAGTGGTCTCTGAGACCGTTGTTGATGGTCTATTTAATGCTAAATAACCCAAATTTTCCTCCAAATTCTCAACTAAAACCTCTTAAATTCAAGTCCTATCAACATGGATTGGATTATTCACCATATTACATCAGAATGATGATTAAAAACACTCCAAAATCAAAGAAAATCACACTAAACTAAAGGCATTCTAAAGAAAAAACACTTAATTTAATCCAAACAAACTTAGGATAGTTTTTAGTTTAATTAGGATTAAATAGTGAAAGAGTCTCAAAAGACTCCTCAACTGAGCTAAGCACATATAACTTCACTCTTTGCCCATTGACCTTGAAAGATGAGTGGCCTTTAGCAAATTCAATTGTTCTAAATGGATAAACCTTGGTCACATCATAAGGGACTATCCATCTTGACCTTAACTTGCTAGGAAATAATTTCAATCTTGAATTATACACCAAGACTTTATTACCAACATTGAATTCTCTTTGAATGTTATGCTTATCATGCCACCTTTTAACTCATTCCTTATACAATTTAAAGTTATCATAAGCTTCGAGATGAAACTCATTCAACTCATGCAATTGCAACTATCTTTATTCTCCAACCTTCTTTAAGTCAAAATTTAGAAAATGAATGGCCCAATAGGCACGGTGCTCTAATTCAACAGGCAAATGAGAAGTCTTACCATACACTAACTTGTATAGAGACATTCCAATGGGCGTCTTGTATGATGTTCAATATGCCCACAACGCATTATCTAACTTAAGTGATCAATCCTTTCTGGAAGAGCTAACAGTATTTTTCAAAATTCGCTTAATCTCTCGATTGGATATCTCTACTTGAATGCTAGTCTGAGGATGATAAGGTGTAGCTATCCTATATGTAACACCATACTTAGATAAGAGGGACTCAAACTGCTTATTACAAAAGTGTGTTTCTCCATCACTTATAATTGCTTTAGGTTTCCCAAATTGAGTAAAAAATGTTCTTCTTAAGAAAGTGAACCACACCTTTTGCATTATTTGTTGGAAGAAAAATTGCTTCAACCCATTTACTCATATAAACAATAGCTACTAAGATGTATTGGTTCAAGTATGAAGAAGGGAATGGTCCCATGAAATCAATACTCCAAACATCAAAACTTTCATACCCCATAATGTTTTTTAACAGCATCTCATGTCTCATTTAAATATTTCTGACCATTTGAAAATTTTCATAAGACTTAATAAAATAAAATGCATCCTTGAACAGTATAGGATAATAGAAACCAAACTCCAACACCTTATGAGTAGTTTTAATAGAGCAAAAGTGTCTTCCAGTCTTCTTTGAATGCAAATGATTGAGAATTGAAGGAACTTCTTCTGTAGGAACACATCTTAGAATTATTCCATCTGTACATATCTTATAAACAAAAGAGTCATACCAACGATATTTCTTAACTTTTGAAAAGAACTTGTTCTTTTGTTGGTACAAGAAGTCAGAAGGTATAAAATTACCAATCCAGTAATTCATTATATCCATATACCAAGCTAAAGTAAGTATGGCTAGTAAGTGTTCTTTAGGAAACACCTCCTTTATGTTTTGGTTTTCTCCTTTGTCAATTACGACCTCATTCAAACGTGATAAGTGATCTACCACAAAATTTTCTTTACTTTTCTTATCTCTGATTTCGATGTCAAACTCCTGTAAAAAGAGAATCTATCTAATTAATAGTGGCTTGGCATCTGGCTTATTCATCAAATACTTCAATGTAGAATGGTCTGTATAGACTATTAACTTTTAAAGAACCAAATAAAACTGAAACTTGTCATTTGCAAACACCATAGCTAACATCTTCTTCTCATTAGTGGTGTAATTCTTTTGAGCATCATTTAATATGTGACTTGCATAATAGATTGGATGAAAAATCTTTCATGCCTTTGGCCAAGTGCTGCATCAACTACAAAATCACTTGTATCACACATTAACTCAAAAGGAAGAGACCAATTAGGTGATTCCAAAATAGATGCACTCGTGAGCTTTTCCTTTAATAATTGAAAAGAATGCATACACTTCTCATCAAAGTTAAAAATTGCGTCCTTAGTTAAAAGTTTTGTAAAGGGCTTTGTTATCTTAGAAAAATCCTTGATAAATCGTTTATAAAAACCAGCATGTCCAAGAAAAGTGAGAATTGCTCGGACTGAATAAGGTGGTGGCAATTGAGAAATTACTTCTACTTTAGCTAGATCTACTTCAATGCCCTTACTTAAAATCTTATGACCTAAAACTATGCTCTCTTGCACCAAGAAGTGGCATTTTTCCCAATTTAAAACCAAGTCGATTTCTTCACATCTCCTTAATGCTTACTCCAAATTCTCTAAACATGCATTAAAGGATGTACCAAATAAAGAAAAATCATCCATGAATACTTCAATACAAGTTTCAATAATATTTGCAAAAAATTGCTATCATGTAGTAATAAAAACTAGAAGGGTCATTACACAAGTCAAAAGGCATGCATCGATATACAAAAGTACCATATGAACATGTAAATGATGTCTTTTTCCTAGTCCTCAGGGGTAACAGGAGTTTGTAAATATCTACTGTATCCATCTAAGGCACAATGAAAACTTTGCCTAACCAACCTTTTAATAACTTAATCAATGAAGGGTAAAGGAAAGTGATCCTTTCTTGTGTCGTCATTTGATTTGCGATAACCAATACACGTATACCAACCAGTGATTTTCCTTATGGCAATCAATTCATCTTGTTCATTCTTCATCACTGGAGTTCCTCCTTTCTTTGGTACTATTTGAACTAGAATAACCCATGTAGAGTCAAAATGGGATAAATAATACCTATATTAAGGAGCTTGACTATTTCATTTTTTACCACTTCCTTCATATTCAGATTAAGCCTATGCTAAGGTTAGACCAGAGGTTTACTTCCATCTTCAATGAATATTCAATGCATACAGATAGAAGGGCTTAATCCTTTAACATCTGCTAAGGTCCATCCTATAGCATTTTGATGCTCTCTCAAAACTCTCGACAATCTCTCTGCCATTATCTCACGTAAAGATGATGAAATACTAACTGGCAATTGAGATAAAGGTCGCAATCTCTTCATCTTGAATCCGGAGAATGAGCTTCCCTTTATACACATCTATCAATGCCCTTGCAGTAGCCATGAATGGTCTTCCCAAGATAATAGGAACTTTACTATCCTCTTCCATAACCAAAACTAAAAAATCAAAAGGAAAAATAAATTTATCAACTTTTACCAAAACATCCTCAATGATTCCTCTTGGATAGGTATCTGATCTATCTACCAATTGCAATGAGACAGTAATAGGTTTAGTTTCTTCTAATCCTAACTTCTTGAAAATGGATAAGGGCATAAGATTAATACTTGCCCCAAGATCCATCAAATCCTTATTAATTTGTAAGCTACCAATTGTATAAGGAATGGTGAAACAGATAGGGTCCTTAAACTTTGGGGGTAACTTCTTTAAAAGGTTAACAGAACACTGTTCATTAAGCTTCACTATCTCATATTCGTTCAATCTTCTTTTCTTGGACAGGATTTCCTTTGGAAATTTTGCATATGAAGGTATTTGAGCAATTTCTTTAATAAACGAGATATTGATATGAAGTTTCTTAAACATCTCCAATAATTTTCCAAATTTCTTATCAAAGTGTGTATTCTTCAACCTTTGAGGGTATGGAATCCTAGGCTTGTATGGTTGCATATTCAGATCAGCAAAAAACCTAGGTGGTTGTTCTGAACTTGTACTCTCATCATCATTTTCTTGCTTCTTTTCTTCTTCTTTAACTCTCTCTCTTTTGTCACGATCTCTTGTGTTCTTTATTTCTTCACTCTTCACCATCACTTGCTTACCCTTCTTTTTTATCTTCTTTATTTCATTCTCAACCTCTTTTCCACTCTTTAAAGTAATTACCTTGGCATGCTCTCTCGGATTAGCTTCAATTGTGCTAGAAAACTTATCGGGTAGCCTTTCCTGTAAGAGTTAAGCAATCTATCCAACTTAGTCTCTAAATTATTAATTGATGGATTATAATTTTGCGTTTTAGACTCATTAGATTGGATATACTTTAGAACTGTTTCTTCAAAATTAGGTACTTTTCTTTAAGGTTGGTTGGCTCTAAAGCTAGGTGGAGGTGCTCTTTAAGGATTAACTTGAATTTTTTTAGGTGGTTGCAGGTTTTTTTCATTATTGTTCCATGAGAAGTTAGGATGGTTCCTCCAACTAAGATTATAAATGTTTGAAAAATGGTTGCCTCTTTGCCTATTGAAATTGCTAACAATTGAGCTTGTTCTAATTCTCGGGTAAAATGACTTCCTTCTTGACAATCTAATGATGTATGGGAGGTACCACCATAGCTATAACATTCAACTTTATGAGAGATACTACCAACTCCACTTATTAGACTATCCAACTTCTTGTTCAATACTTCCATCTGCGTTGCAAGAGCTACTGTATCATTAATTGCGTGAATACCATATGACTTCCTTGGATGACGTTCAGAATGATAATGAAAACTGTTTGTAGCCATATCCTCAATCAAATTATAGGCCTCACTTGTAATCTTGCACATTAGATTGCCTCCTACCGCAACATCAATTGTGCTATGAGTCGAAGGTGGCAATCCAATGTAAAAGATATCAGCTTGCTGCCACGTGTTCAATCCATGACTTGGACACTTTGCAAGCATCTCTTTAAATCGTTCCTATGCCTCGTATAGACTTTCATTTTCATACTTCATAAACAAACTGATCTTAGTCTTCATTTTTACTATCTTAGTAGCTCGAAAAATTTTAACAAGGAACAACTTCATTAATTCATCTCATATAGTAATGGAACCAGATTGAAGTGTTGACAACCATGATTCTGCCTTGTCCCTAACAAACAAAGGGAAAAGTCTAAGTCTAATTGTATCATTAGAGACTTCATTACTTTTTAAAAAATCATAAGTATCAAGAAACATTTTGCAAATGTTCATTGGGATCTTTTAAAGCTGAACTTCCAAATTGCGAGGACCTAACCGTTGAAATGATACTATGTGAGATTTCAAAGTTATTAGCATTAACCCTGGGTTACACAATGCTAGCCACATGCCTGCCTCTGTTCCGTAAAGTTAAGTCCATCATGATTGGTTCTCTATTTTTTACTTGAGGTCCTACAATTACATGTTCCTTAGGATCCATCCCTACAGGTTTTGAATCAATGTCACTCGAGGTTACTATTTCTAAAGAATCAAACATGGTTACGAGAGTTTCTTTCTTTTTCTTTCTCAACGTGTTCTCAAGTTTTGAATCAAAGTCTACTAGCTTAAAATTGCATCCTGTGTATGTATATAATGTAAATAAAATACTAAATTAAGGAAAATTCAGAAAATTAGAAAAACAATTATTACAAATCCTAAAGTAATTGACACTAATTTTCCTAATGTTAAGGTCGTGATCCCCGGCACGGCACTAAAAACTTGTTACGTTGGTTAAGTGACTTATAAAATTTTAATGATTTTAAAATGATTTTACTTTGAAAACCAACGAAATTGAGGCAAGTGTACATATCATAAAAGTAATACAGAGGAGTAAATTTAAGACTCCATATGTCGATTCCATGGGGAAAAGGGCTTAATTACTTGGTTGATTAGACTACAATTATTTAGGAAAATCAAAACAATTTGATTAAAACCTTAAAATTGCTAAACTAGTCTAATGATTGCGGTTGGTCACATACAAAATTAGCTCAAATTAATCTATCTTTCTTGCACAATTTAACAATTTAATTCGAGACTAACATTCGGCAAGCGTACCGGTCGAATCAAGTAATAAAGTGGAGTATATTTAAGA
>JAOXYD010162262.1:0-10244 GCA_028565735.1 Pinacopodium congolense | reverse complement strand
TGCTTTTTATATTGTTTAATATACTTGAAATAATATATATATATAAATAATTTATATTACAAAATAAAATATAGTTAAAATCAAAAGTACTTTTTATTTTTATGTTACCAAACAATCTACTCTATGGAGCTCTTTTAAAAAAACTCCTTTTTAAATAACAGCCAAACAATCAACGGTCTTCTTAAAAAAGCTCTTCTTAAAAAAACTCTACAACAAAAGCCTCTACTAATAAAACCTCTATTGATATAAGCCCATCCAAATAGGCACTAAGTCTTTGCTTGTTTGAATTGGAGTTAAATGAATTGGATAGATTAATGTGTTAAAGTAATTTGATAAAATGAATGAATTTGGTTATGATGAATTGTGAAATTTACATTATGATATGTTAGGTATTGATTAGTTTATGTTAAATTGTGTTGGATTGTGTTAAGTTTTGTATGATTTGGGCCTGATTGGGCTGAAGGAGACTCGACCTTCATAAGGTCAATCAACCAAATGGAGAAGATCAGTCGATGAACATAGGTCAACCGATCTAGGCATTCGGTCGACCGAATATAGAAAATTTGAAGTAGAACATTAGGCAACTGTTAATTTTGCAATGGAAAAAATAATTGTTGTCATGGAAAGTTAGGCAATGGCTATAAGGCCTTATTATAGGTATAAACATGTATTGTTTATTTTAGGTTTAATGTCAAAAATATTGTGGAAGATTTATACAAGTGTTTTAAGTATTCTTGAGAGTGTTTATAATCTCTGAATGAAATTGTGTGTTGATTTTGTTCATAAATTCATTCCAAAATTTTGTTAGCCCCTAAACACCTTTGTGAGTCAAACAAGTGACAAGGTGTAATTGGACCACTTCGAACTAGGATAAATCATTTGTGTCTCTCTTACTTACTCTTTTACTTTTATGCACTTAATTTTATTATTTAATTTATGGTTAGTATTTAATTTGATTAATTAAATTTCTTTTCTAGCTTCCTTATTTAAATAAAATGGTAAGAGATTAAGTTGTGTAACTTAGAAGAATTTATAAATACCTAGTTCATCCCCTCTCCTTAGTGGCATATACGATTAACAAATCTTATCGTAAAAAGACAATACCAATTAAAACCTAAATTATATCTCATAATTGCAAATCCTTTTCCCTTTTAATATCTTCTAACCCATTAAAAATTAACCCAACATCTTCAAGGTTACAAACATAGACACTTCAATAAAGGAAAACATAAGGAAATAAGCAAATAAGATAGAAAAAATTAAAGATTCAATAATTAACTAACAATATTCCAAGAACATGTAAACTAATAAAATAATAATAAAGTGATGGCAAAAACATAATAAAAATAAGGTATGTATCTATTTCGAACACAAAATAAATGAGTATTCCTAACTATAAAGGGGATGAAAGGAAAAATCCCTAAAACAAGAAGAAACACTAATAGAGAATGATGGCTGACAGAAGTTGCAATAATGGTGACGAAGTCTTTTGTCTTTTGGCCTAAAATACTATCCTAATTAAGGTTAAGTTGTTTTGGGAGTAAATAGATTGAATGCCCTTGAATCAAATGGAGATAAACATTTCCTAAACATTCAAAAACACTTAAAAGTACTATAATCATCATCATATAAAAAGCTCCATTGAAGTCCTTAGATTTAAAGATAAACGGTGGTTCTAAGGAAAACAATGATGGCATTGAATACCATCATTGAACTCTCAAACTCTAATTCCTTTGCTAAGCTTTCTCCAATTCTTTTCCAAACTGAGTCTTACCTAAAATTGATCTCTTTAGGTCTAAACCTACATTTTAACCTATGACAAGCATATCTTAGGAAATTTGACCTAAAATAGCTGTAAAAACATATTAAATAACTTCTTAAAATACCGAAAACACACCCATATTATCTAGTTTTAGGATTCAGTGTTAGAGCACATTTAAACCAATGAGTATAGAATGCAAAATCGTGTGGGTTCAATTAAGAATCTCTAGACTCAGATTGGTTAGGTAGCAAAGAACTTATAGAAGAGGCTACTTGATAAGTTACATAGTACTACCCAAACCAATCTTGGAATACATGTTAAGGTTGTTACCTTGAGAAATGGTAAGGAAGTGGAGAGTGTAGGTTTGGAGAAGAAGAAGAAAGTAGAAGAGAAGAAAGAATAAAAAGGGGTGTATAGTGGTAAGGAAGAAAATGAGAAAGAATTTGAGAAAGAGAGGTCGGAAAGACCACTTAGGATATTTATTAGTCCTAATGTTCTACCTTACAAGCCTAGTATTCCATATTCTTAGATGTTAAATAGAGCAAATTTTGATAAGTAATTTGTGAAGTTTTAGAGGTTTTTAAGAAGTTTCACAATAATATCCCATTTTTTAAGGTAGTTTCTTAGATACCTCTTATCCAAAGTTTTAAGGAAAGAATAGGAAGCTAAAGGAATATGAGATAGTTAAGCTTAATGAAAATGTTTTGCTATCCTGCCTAAGAAATTACCTCCAAAGCTTGAGGATTCTGCTAATTTACCATTCCTTATACTGCAGGTAACTTACTAATAAATAGGGCTTTCATAAATTGAGGACCTAGTATTAATTTTATAGCATCGATAATTTTTAGGAAGTTATGATTAGAAAAACCTAAACCTATTATAGTCTCATTACTGTTAACTAATTGTTCTATAGCCTATCTTAGAGGAATCATTGATGATGTACTAGTTGAAGTTTATAAGTTCATTTTTCTTGTTGATTTCTTAATGTTAGACATTGAAGAAGATAGTAAGGTACCTATCATTTTCATATCACTATTCATTGCTATGGCCAAGGCACTTATTGATGTTTATAGAGGCAAGCTTATTTTTAGACTCTAGGATAAAGAGATTGAGTTTGATGTGTTCAGAGCAATTAAGCGTGCCTCTAATTTTTATTTGAGTAATTTCAAAGGGGTTAACTTATTCTTTATCTGGAGTGTTTGTATGAAACATTGATTCATTAGTACTCTTTAGAATTAGATAATGAAGAAGTTAGGGAAGTTTTAGTTGACTTAGAAACTGGAAATGAGTCATCTACTCAGATTTAGTCTAAAAAGTATAAGCTTATAGATAACCCAGTTAAGCCCCTTCCAAAGCCATCTGTAGCCAAGCCTTTTCCTTTACATTTAAATTATGCTTTTTTTAAGTCGTTCATCGCACTTATCTATTATCATTTCTTCATCATTAACTAACTATATGGAGGATAGATTGTTGAGAGTGACAAGAGACCATAATAAACAATTGGATGGACTATAACAGACATTAAAATGTTAAATCCCTCAATTTACACTCATAAAATTTTCAAGGAAGAAAGGAGAAAATTTTTAGTGCAACCCAAATGTAGATTAAATCCAAATATGATGGAAGTGGTTTTAGAATGAAGTAGTGAAGCTTCTAGATACAGATATCATTTTTCCTATTTTTAATTTTGTATGGGTAAACTCTGTTCTAATGCCACCTAAGAAAGGAGGAATTGCTATCATGACAAATGAGTAAAATGAGTTGATAGCCATGGGGAAAGTCACTAGATGGCTAATGTGAATTGATTATAGAAAATTAAATGATTCCATGCATAAGGATTACTTTTTTTAATCCTTTTTTGATTAAGTGATAAAGAGATTGGCCCTTTCTTCAATTAAGTGATAGAGATAATGGTAGGGCATAGCTTTCATTGTACTTCAGATAGTTATAGTGGATATTTGCAAATTTCTATAACTCTTGAGGATTAGGAAAAGACTATATTTACACATTTGTATGGAACCTTTACATATAAATGCAAGTCATTGGGCTTGTGTAATGACCTAGTCACTTTTCAGCGTTATATGATGGAAATCTTTTCAGATATGATTGTAACTTGTATTGATGTTTTCATGGATTATTTTTATATTTTTAGCGTATCATTTGAGGTTTGTGTAGAACATTTAGAGTAGTTATTAAAGAGGTGAGGGGAGACTAATTTTGTGTTGACCTAGGTAAAATTCTATTTTATGGTATAAGAATGTACAATGTTAGGTCATACGATATCAAGTGGGGGCATTGCAGTAAATTCGATAGAGATTTAAGTAAATTCTTAACTAACACGTCATATTTCAGTTCGAGTAATTAGGAGTTCTTTAGGAAATGTCAATTTCTAAAGTAGGTTTATCATGGATTTTCTAAGATCACAAAGCCCTTAATTGATTTATTAACCAAGGACATTTTTTCAACTTTGAAGACAATTGTTTGCATTCTTTTAAGCTCTTAAAGGGAAAACTTACCTATCCTTATTTCACCTTACTAGTATCTTTCATTTTAATTGATGTATGATGAAAGTGATTAAGTAGTTATTATTGTTATTGGGGAAAAGGAAAGATATTATATTTTATTCTATTTATTATGTAACACAGACCTTAAATGATGCCCAAAAGAATTGTACTACCATTGAGAAAGAGATATTGACTGTTGTTTTTGTATGATTAGTTTAGGTCCTATTTAGTGCTTTTTAAGGTGATAGTTTATGTAGACCATTCAGATTTCAAACATCTCGTGAATAAGTATAATGCAAAACCTCAATGGATTCGATGAGTTCTCTATTTATAGAAGTTTGACATCGAAATTAAAGACAAGAAATGAGTTGAAAATTTTATAACTAATCACCTTTTGCCTTTAATTGAAGAGGCAATGGAGAAAGGAGAAGACTAAAGCAATATAACAATTTTTTTTGAAGAATAATTGCTAGCTCTCATGGTCATTCAATAGTATGATGATATTGTGAATTATTTAGCTAGCAATATTTTTCTCCCTAATATTTTATACTAGTAAAAGAAGAAGTTCCAAACTAAAATCAAACATTATATATGGTATGATGCTTATTTCTAAAAGATTCATGTTTATAATATTATTATGAGATGTGCACCTCAGAGGAAGTGATGTTGTTGATTTAGAGAGACTGAAGAATACTTTTGGACCTACTAAGATAATGAATAAGGTGTTAGAAAGTAATCTTGACTAGGATGCCTTGTTTAAGAATCCATTTAACTTTATTAAATCTTGTTACAATTTTCAAATGATCAGGAACATTTAAAGGAGGTATAAGATGCCACTGAATAACATTTTTGTTTATTAAGTGTTTGATTTTAGGGAATTTATTACGAGTGACATTTCCCTAAGTCATCATCTAGCAAATGTATTTTAGTAGTGATTAATTATGTAAGCAAATAGATTGAAGTAGTTGCTTTAACAATGAATGATGATAGAGGCAGGGTTATGTTTCAGAAGAAAAGTATGTTTACAAGATTTGGAGCACTTGTAGCCATTATAAGTGATGAGAGATCACACTTTTGCAACAAAAAAAAAAAATTGATACCCTCCTAGCTAAATATTGTATTACCCATAGTGTTGTTACAAGTTATCATGCTAAAATGAAAAGTGAAGTTGAAAATTCCAATTGAGAAGTTAAGGCAATATTAGAAAAGGTCTTTAGTATAAAAAGAAAACATTTGTTATTGAAATTAGATGACATATTATGGGCCTATTATACTGCTTTAAATACACCTTTTGTTGTGTCTCCTTATAAGTTGGATTATGAAAAATCTTGTCATTTACATGTGGTGTTAGAGCATAAACGTATTGGGTAACAATTTTTTTAATTTAAATCAAGGAAAGTAATTAAAAAGCGATTATTACAGTTGAATGAGTTAGATGAGTTTCTTATTGATGCTTATGAGAACTCTAAATTGTATACTAAGAGAGTCAAGATGGAACAATAAACATATTCTTCGTCGTAAAATTAAGGTAGGTGATAAGGTCTTGGTATATAATTGAAGGTTGAAACTTTTCTCTAAAAAGTCAAGATCGATATGGAATGGCACCTTTTAATTGACAATGGTTTATCCTTAAGGAACAATTAAAGTCACAAATGGTTTCTTAAGTTTCCAAGTTATTGGAATTAGGGCTAAACTTTACACAACTAGTATAATTAAGGAGTCTACTAAGACTCTCACACTTTTGAATCCTCATTAAACTAGGAATTCCCCTTTAGTTATAAGCATAGATGTTTATTTATTTTATTTTGTGTAGTAGGATCTTGAATAGTATTTTTATTTTTGTCTAATATGCTAGTATAGTGTTCCCCTTAGTTAGGTTCCTTTTTTGGGTTTTTATTTAAACATTCTTAAACAAAATTGATGTATAATCCAATAATTTTGTTGGTCCATAAGTTAGGAATAATTTGAAGAAGTTTTTAGGATGAATTTCATGTTTAAAAATTTATGGAAAAATCACAAATGGTGTTATAAATAACATTATTAGGGTTTGCTTTAATCCTCGTTGAATAGTGATTCTAGCACTAAGGAGATGGATGGGTTTGATATCATTAAGGTGAGATTAATGATTGGAGGTTCTCCTACAAATCACTTATTCCTTTTTATTTACTTTATTAGGAGTACTTAATGAGAATTTAGTGTATAAGTAGTAGAAGGACACATTACATGGTGATTCGGTCACTACCTAAGCGTTAAAAGTATGATAGAGTAAGAGGCTGATGGCATAACACATAACTATGCCCTTATGAGAAGGGAGAGAAAGTTGAGGACTACATTGTACTAGCCTAGTCATAGGACTTGAGGAGGTAAATGGTGAGGCTTCATCTTTTGAGGCCACTTTGAGCTTCCATCCTCCCCAACTAGTGGCTCTTTCCACTCTCATTCCTATTGAGCCTTCTTAGGGTAGGTTTTTGATGATTCTCTAGTAAATAAAGTGTGATTTAAATGATCTTGGCATTGGAATGAATACTGACATCACTGATCTCAGGGTCAAGTACATCATTTACAGGTGTAGATGGATATGATGTGGGATTACATGTTCTCCCATGACCAGGGCCACATTAGTTAGCTACTTTTATGATTTTCCTTTTTGTCTTTTGTTTATGGGTGTTGTTTTATATTATTTCAGTTCCATTGTTTCATTTGGTTGTTATTTAAGTCATTTTCTGTTATTTTAGTTGTATTTTAACTCTTTAAAATACTTTAATTAAATTTATTATAATGGAGCATAGTTTTATTTGTCTTGTCTCCAATGCTTTCATTTTCTCTTTTATAGTTTTCAGTTTACTATAATCTATGTTCAATGTACACTCTAATGAATCAAAATGCAACAGATATCATTATCCATGTATTTTCTATTCCTCTACCTCTCTCCATCTCTCCCTTCTCTCTTTCTCTCTCCCTCTTTTGTCCCCCTCTTTTATTATGATTTATTTTCAATTTTTAAACATTAAGGACACTATTCATTTAAAATGTGGAGAAGGGATAGTGTATGGATGGAATAGTATTATTGTTACACTTATGTTTATCTTGTCCTAAATTTTAACATTTTATTGTCTATTTTACAATAGTATATAATTTGTGAAAATTTTTTTCGATTTTTGACTCATATCACTGGAAATTTTTCTTAAGTTTGATTATTTTTATGATTTAAGATGCTATATGCTTGATTATGATCATGAATCTGAGCCACGATTTTAACCCGCCTAACTTAGAAAGATGGCATATTTTTTGAAGGCATAAAAACCTAGAAGAGTCGTCAACTAGCACTCATAAAGCTGTAAGCAATATTGCAGCATTATACTCAAGAGCTTGCCCTTATGCCAAAGAAGACATTCTTAAAGCTTGGAGAATAAGGAATCAAGATCAGTCATCCAAATGTTAAAAAAAAATTCATTTCCAAACTCTACAATGTGGAAGTGAAAGGGAAGATACCAGTTACTAGTTGTTTTTATCTTCTCATCATGTTCTGTTTTGTAGAAAACATGGTTAATGTAGGATTTATATATATTATGAGTGGGTAATCTTATTTTAGAAATTGTTTTTTGAGTTATTTTGTGAACTTTTATTTATTGATTAAATGCAACAAATGTTTGTGTTATTTATTATCCTTAAACTTTGCAATAAATCAACAGAGTGAGTTTGGTAACCTGTATTGAATGTATAAGAAGAGTTGGCATTTAATAGGCATATAGATAACAAGTTTATTGATTTATTAGAGAGAGATCTCAATGGATTATTATACTACCTTTAGGATTGCTTCACAACTAGTTGGATTTTTAGGAAAGATTTATAGATTTAGAGATTTCAAAGTTAATCCTATGTGATTTAACAAGAGAAACTTAGTTGCACCATGTGAGAGGGTAACTAAAATATTAGGAAACGTTATGCCCAACGTAAATTGAATCAATCGAATAAGAGAGAAACATATAGGGATAACAACAGTTCCTAGTCTTTAATCTTGATTTTTCCAAGTTCTAGCTTACTATTTTGATATTGATTTTCTTGATAATTGTGCCATTAGTTTAATTTTTTAGCTTTATCTCTTGATTATGTTCCCTAAACAAATTGCAATTCAAATTATTAAGGTGACTAATTTCAATCCTTGTGGGATGATATCCACTTATGATATAATTTTAAGACATGTTCACTTGCGATTTTAGTGAAAAGTAAGGTATTAGCAACTTGTTTAGTTTAGGTGACTTTTATTTAAGGGTTTTTGATACTTTTCCTTGTGTAATTGCAAGTGCATGGGCACAAGTAGTACACAAAGATCTAACAAGATGAGCAAAGAAGAGCTTTCTAATATCACAAGGTACGAAAGAGAGTCAAGAAGAGATAGGTGCCAAGATAGGATTCAAACAAATATAGTGAAAGAAGAAGATGAAGGAGGCACCCAAAGAACATTAATGGATTTCATGAAGCCAAGTTTCTACCAATAAGGAATTATACGACTTTTTGGTCAAGCGAGTAGTTTTCAGACAAGCTGGCTCTATTTAACATACTTCAGTCCAGTGTTCTGCTTTATAGGTTGGAAAATGAAGATCCCAACGCACATTTGGCAAAATTTATGGAGATTTTTCATACATTCCGGTACAATGAGATGTCAGAAGATGCACTGAGGATGAGGTTTTTTTCCCTTTACTTTTAAGGATAAAGCTAGCGGTTGAATTATGTTAACTCAGGTCAGATCAGTACATAGTATCAACTAGTTCAAGATTTTCTTGTCACGTACTTCCCATTGAAAAAGACAGTAAGAATCATTAAAGAGATAACAAAATTCTAACAAAGTGATGGGGAGTCAATTTTTGAGGCTTGGGAGTGATTCTAGGAGTTGTTTACATCATAAACTTCTAAGCGAGTTCCTTTTACAAACTTCTACAATGGAGTGAACCAACACACAAAAGGAACAATAGATACAATTTTAGGAGGGGTTTTAATGGGAAAAAAAATTGATGTAGCTCATGGCCTCTTGGAAGAGATGGTGAAAAATAGTTGTTTATAATATAATGGGAGGAGTAAAAAAGGTTCTAAGGAGCAAAAAGGTATAATTCCAGTTGACATGTTGACGACACTTCAAGTAAGAATTTAAGCTCTCACGAAGAAATTGGGCAATAAGTAAGGAACATCCTCATCTTTAGTAAAGGCCATGCAACTTTGGTGTGAACTATGTCAGGCAGGATAGTCATGACACAACTAACTATTTCTTGATCAAGACTAGTGGAATTGAGCAAGTCAACTAATTAGGCTAACAATAAAGAGGTAATAAGCCTTTATCTAACACTTTAATTCAAAGTGGAAAAACCACTTAACATAGAGGTAATCATTAATGCTTTGTCTTCTCAAAGTGTGGGGAGCATTATGAGTAATATCGAGGCCAATCGAATAGAACAACTCAAGGCTATCACAGTTGGGAGTGAAAGGCATTTAAGGGTTAGAGGAAGAAAATTAATGAAGCCAAGAGAAAGAGAATGGTAAAGAAATAAGGAAAGAGAAAGGTAAAGAGAAACAAGTCAAGAAAGAGGAGAAGTAGCCTTACATCCCTCCACCTCTATATAAACCTAGACTCCCTACCAACAAAGAATCAAGCAACATCAATTAGATATCTAATTCTCCAAGTTTTTAGACAAATTAAAGAAACTCTAAATTAACTTGTCTTTGGTGGAAGTGTTGGAGAGCATGCTGAAGTACGCCAAGTTCTTAAAAGGCATCTTGTCTCAAAGGCACACTTAGGAGGACAGTCAAATAGAAGCATTGATAGAGAGCTATAGTTCAATCATCTGAAGTCACATGCAGTCCCAATTACAAGATCTAAGGAGTTTTATTATGCCTTATTGTTGTTCTTTGGTTGAATGATTAAAAATGGGTGTTCTTTAAACCGATTTTACTTTGAAAACCAAAATGAGATTGAGTGAAAACCA
>JAOXYD010162251.1:0-10244 GCA_028565735.1 Pinacopodium congolense | reverse complement strand
ATCAACTAAGATTAGAGTGAAAGATAATCTAGGATCTGAGAAATCTACCTAGGTTGTTGGAAAAATCAATAAACAACATAAACCAATCCTTGCGTGACCAAACCTGGATTATTTATGAGAGTTAGAAGTTTGAGATTAAAAGTCCAGAACTCACCTTCTTGAAATTGAAGCCCATTGGCTAAATTTAAAGCATAACCAAACTTTAAACTAAGTTTAATGGAGACAAGGCATAAGTCTTAATCATAACTTTGTCTTGAATTCGTGAAGGAACTCTAATCTGCCTTTAAATTTGTTTTTAAACTTAATTAATTCATTAATCACTTATCCAAAGCTGGATTCCATAAGTTTACCATTTTTTCGTAATTTTATAAATTATTTTATAATTCAAAATTGCAAGGTTTGAAGTAAAATTAGGATAGTTTATTAATTTTATCTTTTCATCTTTTTAATTAATTAATTTAGAATTTTCTAGATAATTGTAATCTAATTAATCTGGTATTTAACTTACAAAAGTATCACATTTTTTCCCGTGGTTTCAACACTCGAAGTCTGAAAATTACTCCACTTTATTACTTGTTCTATAGGTGCACTTGTCTTTTGTCACGTTGATTTTCGCTTAATATCATTTTAGTTTTCAAAGTAAAATCTATTTAAAGAACTCCAAATTTTAATCAATTCAACCAACGAACAGCATCTACCTTTGTGAAAGGAAGAAGAATTGATAATAAAATTCTCCTTACTCAAGAGATCTTTAAGAATTACCACTGAACAATGATCATAACAAATGTGCTTTCAAAATAGATCTGAGAAAAGTGTATAACTCCATTCATTGGGACTTTGTCTTTAATTCCTTTGACATTCTAGGTTTTTCCTCTACATTTATAGGTTAAATCAAGGAATGTATAACTTCTATTTCCTTTCCTATCCTAATAAATGATGTGCCTACAAAATTCTTTATAGGGTAGCCAAGTCTGAGACAAGGAGATCCTTGTTAGCCTTACCTATTTATTATTTGTATAGAAGCCTTGTCTTAAATCCTAGTGCGTGGTAGCACTAATAATGATGGTTCCATATTTCACTAGAGATATTCAAAACTCAAAATTTCTTTTATTCTCTTTGTTGATAATCTCCTCTTTTTTAGTCAAGTTGAAGCCCATTCTATTAAGATCCTTTTCGAAGGTCATAAACTTTTATTTTCATCTCTCTAGTCTTAAGATTAACTTATTTAAAAGCCTTTTTTTTTATCAAATTCTAATAGAGGATTAGAAAATGAGATTATCAAATTAATGAACATTACTCCAAGTCACCTCACTATCAAATATTTAAGTCTATGCCTCCTTTCTAGTAGGCTTACCACAAGAGACTGTAAATCCCTCTTACGGAAAATGGAGGCTAAATTGAAGCTCTAGACTACTAAGTTCTTATCCTATAATAATAAACTACAATTTATTAATTGATCCTATCTATCTTCCAAGTTTACTGGTCTACTTATTTTTTACTTCCTTCCTCAATTATTGAAGGACAACTTAGAAAATTCCTTTGATATGGAACTTGAATATTTACCATAGCTCCAAAGTAGATGAGAAGATATTTTTAGGCCTAAAAAAGAAGTAGGGCTAAGAATTAGGCACCTTAAAGCTTAGAATAAAGTCCTTTTAGGAAAAAGAATTTGGATCCTCTTTAATGATAGCAAAGCTCTTTGGGTAAAGTGGGTCTATACTATCATTCTAAGAGGGAAAATTTTTTGGAACTCAAAAGTGAAAATGGTAGTACATGGAGTTAGAGAAAGATCTAATAGAATCTCCTAAGGATCAATTCAGAATAAGGATAAGGAATGGGTAGTCAACGTCCTTGTGGTTGGATCCTTGGCATCCTTATGGAACACTTAAAGATCTTACTACTCCACGTCTTATTAACAGTTCAAACCTCCCTATGAGAACCAGAGTTTTGGCCATTATCAAAGAAAATAATTGGTGTTGGTCTAAAGTAGACAATGATTTCATTCAACGTCTCTCTTTTAACCCGCCTCCTTATCTCTTAAATGAATGAAAAGAAGATAAGTTAGAATGGATGCTTAGTACTTTAAATTCCTATAAAAATGGTTAAGACCTTCTCTTTCTATTAAACCCTATGCTAAATTTGTTTGGGATAAAAAATCTACTCCAAGACATAACTTCATTGTGTAGTTAGCTCCTTTGAATAAACTTCTAACGAGAGATAAACTGTCTTACCTCCATACCCTAAATTTTTGCTCCCTTTGTTTGTGAAAATTTGAAAATCATACACATCTTTTCTTTGAACTCAATAAACCACTCATCCTTTCTTACTATTATTGACTGGCTTCAAAACCCTTTAAACTATAAGAACTTAGCCATAAAACTGCTAAATATTATCCTTTTTAACTTATGTTTATATTTTATGGTAGGAAAGAAGCAACTATACTTTCAAAGACTCTTTTATGGATCCCATGAGCATCATCTCCAAAGTGTTCTATCATATTACAAAAATACTAAACACTAACATAAATGAGAGTTCAATTTATATAATTTCTTGTTTTATACACTAACATCTTTTTTATCGGTTTTATTGAAAACAAAGGGGATGTAGATTTAGTAAGGAACGAAGATAAAGGAAAGAGGATTCTATCTTCTCAAAAGAGGAAAATGGGCTAACTAATACTACTAGAACCTAAAAAGATACGATTGAGGTTCCTATAAAATAAAGTAATCCAGATTCCACTCGAAGGCTAAACTAGCAAAAGATACTTAGAGGGTCAAATAAGCAAGAAGTCTAAACTATGTTCAAAAGAAACTAATAGAAAGGGGAAGCTATCAAAGGAACACAATCCGAAATATAAATTCCCTTTTGTGATAAGATGGAATAAAAAGAGAAGAATTGCTTTGAGAATTACTCTAAGCGTAGTGGAGAAACTAGTAAAGAAACAATCTGCTCCACTACTAAATGAACCATCAGATGGCTCAGTTTTAAAATCCTTTAAAGAATTATCATTCAAAGAATGAAAGAGAAAGGTATTTAAAATTTAGCTTCACTAACAAGCTAAGAGTTCAAACCTCCCCCAGACTCCCCTTTCAATAAAAATTCTATTGGATAAGATGTTCTTTGAGGAGACCAAACATTTGATCAACTTCAACAAGAGAAAATATGTTGAAATTTTGATTAACTTCACCAAGAGAAAATGTGTTAAATAATGAAATATTGGAACGAGAGCGTAGAAGGAAGGAAATAAGTTTAGAAGAAACTGTACAACACTCCCTCCCCTTTAAGGTTAAGACTAAACTAGCTTCTAAATAGTTTTTATATGATTTGATTAAAGTAACTTTTCTCATTATGTTTATTACTCTATTGGTTTAGCTTATTCAAAAGTATAGCTTTTTATTTTTCGAATTGAGGTTGTAATCTGTATAGAAAGTACATCCTTTGATTGATGCACTTACATAATTTACCTCCTTCAACCTCTTTATTTGTTCTGCTAGTTTTTGTTATTATCTAATTGTTTTTTATAGGGAGCTTTGTTATTTAAACTCCCTTATATAGTACCCATTTTCATAATTTATTAATACAATTTACTAGTTTATTAAAAAAAAGGTAAATCGAAAGGTAAAAGAGTCTCATTATGATAGCATAAAATAAAGCATGGAAAATTCTTAATAGAATAAGATCAGTACATTGATATTTGGAGAATAAACCGAATACCTTATTTGAAAGCTTGAAAATTTTTCAATGGATAATTAAATATATAAACTTAAGAGATAACTAATTTATCCTAAAAATTATAGTAGATACTTTAGTGTATATATAAACTCAAAAGATAACTAACTTATTCTAAAACTTACATGAAAGATACTAGACTTAAGTAAAATACATACACCTAATTACTAACTAATTCTATTAAAAAAAGTAAATATTATTGAATAGTTCTATTCCAAGAAAATAGAAACCAAAAATTAACTAATGATAATAACAAAATAACAAAAAAAAACCAGTAAGTTGTACTACTTTTCAATACCTTGGAGGTTGAATTAGGATAATGCAACATAACAGAAGGAACACAACTAGGGCAATGCAACACGAATTTAAAAAAGTCAAAAACATGAGGTAAAGAGTAACCAAAGTAAATCGACATTGTTTTGATGATGATCAAATGAAGTCATTTAGTTACTAATTGAATTGATGTATTTCCATAAACAAACAAAGCAATGACGTTTTTCGTAATGATTGAAATGATGTCGTGTTGAAAATGACACCATTTTTCCACGTGGCAAGATTATTAGTACATGTTTGTCAAATTTTAAATTATTTTAAAATTATAAAGACTAAATTGAGAGTTTTGAAAATCATAAAATTCCTTATAATTTTAACCATAAAATGAATGATTATATATAAAAAAATAGTTTAATAAAATGAACTGCGAAGGAAACATAAACATATTTGCCATCTACATTAGTTTATGTTTACATTATTCCTATTGTTAGCTTTTTAAACCAAATAATGGTACGAGATAATTGTAGAAAACTTTTTTTTTATAACGTGAAAACTCAGAGTCGCTATCCTTTAGGTGCGCAGTGGGTAAACCTCTAGTTCGGTGCAATAGCTTGTAAATCACATCGAACAGTTAAACTACACAAGCGTATGATAGATTCAAATAACTCAGTGGAAAAGTGCCAATAAGGGCACTCGATATCTTGACCTCTGCCTTAGTCAAAGCTTGAATAAGAACCATTACAAAGTAAAAAAACTTAATTTTACAAATCAAGATTTTAGAATATGATGCCTTCAGTGATGACAATCCTTAATTATCACAAACAAAATGCATATATAAGAAATAAAAAGAAAAACTCAAAACTTGTAAGGATTTTATCATTTAATGAGCATAAACGTCTGAGGAGTTTATAGACCTACCTCTGTAAGGGAATGAGGCTAGTAACAAACTATGTTGTTGATATCTCTCTCGAAGCTACAAACAACTATATGAGTGGTGATCTTGTCGTAAGCTATCAAATAATAAAATACATAACTAGACCTAATTAAGTTATTAGGGTGAGTCAGGGTCGAATTCTGAGGGAGGTAGGATGAACTGCTATCTCTAATATTACACGGAAAAGGGAAATAAAAACCCCTGGAATGATAGAAACTAAAGAAATTAAAATAAATACAAAACAAAACAAAACAAGAAAAGACTACTACTAATAATAAAGAAATGGGCCGAAAGTATTGTCAGGATTCTATGATAACTATTGATTCTTAAGTCTAGATAAAAGGTACTCTAGTTATGGTGTTAACCCATAGGTTCGAACAAACTCTCAAACTCTCAGTCTCTCTAATTTAGGTATATCTAACAAGTACTAGAAATACCCTAACTCCATTTATAACTTAAAATAAGCTTTCTATATTTAATAGTGGAGAAGCTTTAAGTGTTAAGAAATAACTAACCTAAGCCACTAACTCGCAAGTTCGGATAGTGTAACCTTAAAGTAAGAGACTCTAAATTAGATGGCTAAATATCCTAACAAATCCAACTTACCTATTGCCACTTTCAAAAACTGCTAAGGACCATTACGTATTACTTGCTTATTCCCAGCTTTAGGATCAAAGAATTACTTAAAGGGTGGTAAATCCTAAGGATAACTCCTAATCCATAATAATTAACTAAAACCCCAAACCAACCTAAACCTAAAAACACCAAATTAAGCTCAATCAATTCACATTCTCACAATTAATCAATGTTCACCCTTTATACACCTTCAAACCCAAAAGACATTAGCTAAACATTACGAAAATAAATTAGAAACGTAAAAATAATTAAGAAACAAACAAAATAAGGCTAGAAATAAAATAAAACACAATTATATTAATTAAAAACAACTATTCCATACAAAAATAAATAAAGAAATAACAAAAAATAAATGAAGAAAAACATCAAAATAAACAAGTATATAAGGTCTAGAATAGAGTAGTAACAAAAAAACACAAGAAAATAACTAAACTAAGCTAGAAAATGGAAAAGAAATAAAATAAAACCCTAAACTATGGAGGAAGAAGTTGAAAAACAAGAGAGCTTCCCGAAGTCCGGACAAGCCCTGCCTTTTATATTAAGATTTGACTCAAAACGACGTCGTTCTCGCTTATTTTTTCAGCTGTCAGTATCTCTACTTTAGTGTTGTTCGGTCGACCAGTCTTCTGATTTTGTCGACCGATATCACGAGTAGCCTCATTCGGTTGACCGAACCATTGATACCGGTCGACCAATCCTTGCCTTCGATCGGCCGATCTTCGTTCAACGGTGACAGTTACACTTTAAATCAAATGCTCCAATCTTACTCCTTTTGGGTACCAAATGTGTATAAACATATTTAACCTAACATTAAATGCAAAATGAAGATAACATGAGCATTTAAACAAGAAAATAAAATTGAAATCACATCTAAATGTGTACTAAAACTTAATATATTCCAATCCTATCAACAAGCTATTCTGGGATAATACAAAGACTAAAGAGTGAAAGGGATAATTTCTAAGGAGAAGCGAATACATTTACAGAAGGACAGAAAAGGGTGGAAAAGAATTTAGTGCCACTGCAACCTTTATAGCTTTCTTTTCAATTTATATTAAGAGAAGACTAATCTATTGTTGAGTTTCGTTTGGAATTGTTTGTGGTGTCTTCCTAAACACATGTTTTTTGCAACGTTTAAAAATGTTATCGTATATTAGATCAAATTGAACTCCTGCTCTTTCTCGATTCATAAAAATGTCTATATAATCAGCCTTCACAATTTCGTAGTACCTATAGAATACGAGTGACTCTATGTTAGCATATCTTGATTGAAAGTGACAGCCATTTTTCCATTCATATGATACGAAAGTATGAATCTAAACAATTTTCAGTGATTGATGAAGCTTACAAAAATATTTTAAAAAATAACTAACTAGGTTCCCAGTCTCAATGGTTGGCACTCTGAAACATTAGTAATAAATTGGCTTTGATGTTCATTTGGTAAAGATGGATGTGTCATGTATATGGTATTTATTACACTTTCATTATCCTGCCAATCCTCATCCCTGCAGAATACATTAATTAATATCTCTACTTTTTTCCCTAATAGTAAATAGTAAAGATGAATTTCAAGTTCAAAGACCTTATATTGAGATTATATAAACAAAGAGAAAGCATAACATAATTCATGAATAATTTGAGAAGATAACAAATGCTGCTTGGAAGTAAAATCTGTATCCTTTATATAGGGTAAGGACATCTGAAGGATGGTGTTAACACTACACATGTCTACCAGAGATTTACTCATGGCAAGTTCAAGCCACATCAACAGGATGAAGACATGTGATCTTGTTTCCTAAGTTTATGGACAGTTTCGGTTATAGCTCCTACTTTTCAGTTTACTTCTATTTTAGTAGTTGGTTTTTATTTCCATGTTATTAGGAGGTTAGCCTCTACTTTCCCATAATTTCTTAGTTTTATGGTGGGTTATTCCACTGCTGTGTATTTAAGGGGGGCAAGTTAATAAGAAGGCATGCAGAATTTAATTACAATTTAAGGACTCTAAACTCTAGAAATTCAGGTTCTCTTAGAGAGATCTAAGTTCACTACCATAGGTCATCAACGGAAATCTCCTTCCCACTCATTAAACATTATCCAACTCCTACCTAACCATAACTCTAACAGACCCATAACCAGATCTATATCCAGGGAATATAACATATTGGTATCAGAGACATGGGTTATGGGAGACGCCATTCAACAATAGCTCAACTAATTATTGAAATTATTCCAAGAGGAGCGTGCAGCTAATCAGGTTCGCCAGGAAGCATTTTCAGCTCGCTTAGATGAACTTGTCAGTGATTTGGCTACCACCAAGGATCAGCCCCCACGGAAGATGGTAGCAATAATCATGCTCGCAAAGGTAAGGGAGTGGCAGGATCGACTAGTTCAGAATCTTCAGGAGGCAGTTCTACTGTCCCAAAATACACTAGACTGGATTTTCCTTGTTTCAATGGCCAACAGGATCCTTTATGATGGCTAAGCCATTGTGAACATTTCTTTCGTCACCAGCAAACACCAGATGAGGAGAAGATCAGCCTAGCCTCCTTCCATTTAGAAGGGAATGCCCAACTTTGGTTCCTTTAATTGGAGGCCGATACACCATAGCTCACCTGGGAGGAATTCTCTCGCTAATGTCATCTACAATTTGGCCCTCCAATTTGCAGCCATAAGCTGGGAGAATTGGCGAAATTGCAGCAATGAGAATCTGTTGCTGAATACCAAGAAAAGTTTGAGCAGCTTGTTTCACAAGTAGGGACTTTGACTCAGGCCCAGAAAATTGAGCTCTATATAAGTGGCCTTTCTGAATACATTGCTGTGGAAGTTGAGCTTCATGACCCGCCTGATCTTGCCACAGCTATGAGCATGTCTCGACTTTACAAGCGCAAGAATCAGCCCTATCGAGGCCCCTCACCTAAGTTACAACGAGCAAAACCTTTTGAATTATTACCTAACACTCATTCTAGATTTGTGAAACAATTGACCAGGGCTGAAATGGAAGAGAGGCGTCTCAAGGGCCTCTGTTTTAATTATGATGAACCATACATTAGAGGGTACCAATGCAAAAGGCTCTTTTAGATTGAAACTGTGGAGGAAGAGGAACATGATGAAGTGGTAGAACTTATTCAAAATCCTGACCTACCAGAAATATCACTCAACGCCATCATTGGCATCAGTCCCCCACAAACTATGCGGTTGAATGGCAACATTCATGGACATCCAGTCTGGGTTTTGGTTGATTCTGGCAGTACTCACAGCTTTATCAATGCCAAGGTTGTTTCATCAATCAACCTTCCAATACAGAACCACGATGGGTTGCAAGTAATCGTGGCAAATGGTGAAAGAATTAAAAATCCAGGACAGAGCAAAGATGTTCCCATTTGGGTAGGAAACCATCTTTTCCCTATAAATTTATTTGTTTTATCTTTAAGTGGGTTTGACGTGGTGTTAGGTGTCAATTGGTTGAAAACCTTGGGACCCATTTCCTGGGATTTTTTTGCCATGCGCATGTCTTTTACTCACCATGGAAAACGGGTGAACTTACAAGGTATTAAGACTCCTAGGCCACCTTCACTACACACCCTTACTGTAGAGGAAAATCATGACCAAGACCTCCGGCAGCTCCTTTGTGACTTTGCTTCAATCTTCGAGGAGCCCATAGGACTTCCACCCTCTCAAAGATGTGATCACAAAATCATCTTGGAACCAAAAGCAAAACTAGTAGTGGTCCGACCCTATCGATACCCACATGCCCAAAAAGAAGAAATCGAGAAACAATGTTCTGCAATGTTACAACAGGGATTAATTCAGCCGAGCCAGTCACCATTCTCATCCCTCGTACTACTTGTCCCTAAAGCTGATGGCACTTGGAGAATGTGCGTTGATTACAGGGAATTAAATAGCAAAACCATCAAAGATAAATTCCCAATTCTGGTGATTGATGAACTATTGGAAGAATTATTTGGGGCCAAATATTTTTCCAAATTGGATTTGCAAACAGATTATCATTAAGTATGAATGTATGCGACAGATGTGGAGAAAACGACATTCTGCACCCATCATGGCCATTTTGAATTCCTGGTCATGCGTCATGCCTTTTAGGCTCACCAATGCCCATCAACTTTCCAAGCATTGATGAATGAGGTATTTCAACCTCACTTAAGGAAATTTGTACTTGTGTTTTTTGATGAAATTCTTGTCTACAGTAGCACTTGGGCAGAGTATCTCCATCACTTGCGCACTGTCTTTAACTTACTTGCAAAGCTCCATCTCGTTCTCAAGCAAACAAAGTACTCCTTTGGACAACTTCAGCTTACTTACTTAGGACATATCAGCTCTGCTGAAGGTGTTTCGGTAGATCCTAACAAAATTTCTACTATGATTGATTGGCCCAAACCTTCCACCATTCTAGCTTTGCGGGGATTTTTAGGTTTCACCGGTAATTATCGCTAGTTCATCTACAATTATGGTTCCATTGCTGCCCCACTCACTGCCATGCTCCGTAAAAATTGCTTCAACTGGACAGCTCAATCAGAACAAGCTTTCGCCAACCTTAAGACCGTTATGACAACTGCACCAGTATTATCACTCCCTGATTTCTCTAATCCCTTTTATATTGAGTGTGATGCTTCTGACACAGGAATAGGTGCAGTCTTGATGCAAAATGAAAAAC
>JAOXYD010162240.1:0-10244 GCA_028565735.1 Pinacopodium congolense | reverse complement strand
CGATCTGAAACTATGGATACAGGCACTCCATGCAACCTTACTATCTCATCCACATATAATCTAGCTAGTTTATCCAATGAATACGTCTGCTGGATTGGTAAGAAATGTGCAGACTTGGTCAGTCTAGCCACTATAACCCAAACTGAATCATGTCTGCGTCGAGTTCTAGGTAAGGCTACTACAAAATTCATAGTAATTCTCTCCCACTTCCATGATGGTATTGACAAAGGTTTTAACTTGCCTGCTGGAACCTAATGCTCAACTTTAATTTGTTGGCAAGTTAAACATTTAGATACAAATTCTACTACATCTTTTTCATGGTTCGCCACCAATAATGAGGTTTAAGATTCTGATACATCTTGGTTGTACCAGGATGTATGGCATAAGGTGCATAGTGAACTTCTTTTAGTATCTCTTCTCATATACCGTCAACATTTAGTACACATATCCGAGTCCCTATCACAATCACTCCATCTGGTCTCACTAAAAAATTAGGTTTATTTCCTTGTTTTATCTCCCCTAACATCCTTTACAAGTATGGATCCCAAGTCTGCGCTTCAGCAATCCTATCACTCAAATTAGTCTGAATCTATGAGATAGCCATCAATCCAACTACATCATTAACCTCCAACTTAACATACAAGGCTTTCATCTCCACTAGTGGAGTCATACTACTTCCACCCAAATTAGCTAACACATCTGAGTTCTTTTTGCTTAAAGAATCTGCCACTAAATTTGCTTTTCCTGGGTGATAGTTAATGGTACAATCATAATATTTTAGTAATTCTATCTATCTCCTTTGCCTCAAATTCAACTCCTTCTGAGTCAGTATGTACTTCAAGCTTTTGTGATATGTAAGAATTTGAAAAGTCTCTCTATATAAATAATGTCTCCAAATCTTCAAAGCATGTACTATAGCCGCTAATTCCAAATCATGTGTGAGATAATTCAGCTTATGTATCCTTAACTGACGAGAAACATAAGCTATTACCTTCCCGTTCTGCATCAATACACATCCCAATCCCAACCTCAAGACGTCTGTATATACTTCAAAACTTCCTCCATTCATTGGTAATACTAAAATAGGACTGGATGTCAATCTCCTCTTTAATTCCTTAAAACTCTCATGACACCAATCAGTCCACTGATAAGGAACTCCCTTCCTCAGTAATTTTGTTAATAGATCAGCTAGTATAGAGAAATGCTATACAAATCTCCTGTAATATCCAGCTAGTCCCAAGAAACTTCTGATCTCTGTCACACTCTTTGGTGGCCCTCACTCCATAATTGCCTTCACCTTTGTCGGATCTGGTTTCACACCCTCTTTAGATACAACATGTCCTAAGAATACTACCTTATCAGTCTAGAACTCGCACTTACTTAATATAGCATATAATTGCTTCTCCTTCAGAATCTACAATACTGTTCTTAAATGGTTTTCATGCTCCTCTCTATTTTTGGAATATACTAATAATCATCTATGAACACAATCACAAACCGATTTAGATACTCTTGAAAAGTTCTATTCATCAATGTCATAAAGGTAGCTGGAGAATTTGTGAGTCCAAAAGGCATCACTAGAAACTCGTAGTGACCATACCGTGTTCGAAAAGTAGTTTTAGGTACATCTTAAACAGCTATCCTCAACTGACAATACCCTGATCTCAAATCAAATTTTGAAAATATTGTTACACCTCTTAATTGATCTAACAAATCATCAATCCGAGGCAAAGGGTATTTGTCCTTCACTGTCTCTCGGTTTAATTGTCGGTAATCAATACACAATCTCATACTTTCGTCTTTCTTCCTTACAAACAACACTGGAGCTCCCTATGGTGAAATAATAAGCCTTGTGAAATATTTCTCCAATAACTCCCCTATTTACTTTTTCAGCTCTTGTAACTCCCCAGATGCCATCCTATATGATGCAATGGATATAGGAGAACCCCAGGTAGCGTTTCAATGATGAAATCTACCTCTCTAAGATGTGGCAAACCTGGCAAATCATTATGAAATACTTCTGAAAAATCTCTCACCACTGGTATCTCCATCAACTCAGGTCTTGTCTCCCTTATATCTACTATATAAGCCAAAAAGGCTTCACATCCCTCACAAATCAACTTCCTAGCTGTTATTGCAAAAACAAAACAAGTAAGGAGTACTCTTCATTCTCCCACAAATAATACCTTTGCACGCCCATAACACTCCATCACTACCTCTTTAGTGTAGTAATCCACCACGGCTTTATGTTGGGTTATCCAATCCATACCCAATATCAAATTGAACTCCCTCAGATCCATCACAATCAAATCTGCATGTAACTTTAACTCTCCAATCTTCACAGGAATCGCTCTCCTTATACAATTTACCGACACACTCTCTCCATTTGGTAAGTAAACTTTCAAATCATACCTTAATAAACTAATCTCTCTTAAAACTCTAGAAGAAAATTCTGACGTAATGTAAGAATGAGTAGACCCCATGTCTATCAAAACATAAGCCAAAGTATCATGTAAAGAAATCGTACTAAATATCACGTCGTTAACTGCTAGAGCTTCTTCCCTGGTCATCTCATAAACTCTTTCTTAAGCTTAAGAAGGAGCTAACGATGTCCTCGTAATATTGTGTGCAGCTCTATATCTCCTACTACCAACACCTCGACCTCTACCTCTACCAGTTCTTCTACCACTATCTTCATCACTACTCTGTCACTAAGTAAAACCTCTAGTCATAACCCCTACATCTCTTAAAGAAGGGAAATCTCTCTTGAAATTCCCTCTGCCTCCGCATATAAAGCAGGCTCTGTTATCTTTATTAAGTCCCCAACAAGACCTTGAATGGTACCTCCTACAAGTTTGACAGCCACAACTTAAATTACCTCCTCTGCCAAAAGATCCTCGTATACTCTGATTTGGCCTCCTGCTAGACCCAATAAACGACGAGCTAAAAGAACTGTAACTCCCAAAACCCTCTTCTGAAACTTTCAGTTCTGCTAAAGTTAGAGTTTGAATTACCCCCCTAAATATTGAACAACCCCTCTGATAATTGTTTCTTCCAGTCGAACCTAAATAGCGTAATGTCTTATTAGTAGGCTGACTTGACTCCCCTTTATAATTAGTTTGCTTTCTTTTCATTTCTTGCATTCTCTTCTCTTCGTTCAAGACTTCCTCTAATCTAAGTGTAGTATCCAACAGTTTCTTGAAATCTGTAGTTGTTGGACCAAGCCCTAATATGATCTTTGTGCGTAATCCCTTATCAAAACGATAACACCAATCCTTAGATGTTCCTACAGCCTCAGGTGTGTACCCTGACAATGTGACAAACCACACCTTATAATCAGCAACAAACATATCCTTAATTTGCTTCAAATTCATAAATTTCATCCTTTTCCAATCTCTGTAAATTGATGGCCTGTATTTATCATCGAATTCTCTTCTGAACTCATCCCAAATCACTACTTCAAGCTCAAATAACCTCTGGACTGATCACTACCATATCTATGCAGGTCCCTGTAATAAAGATGTGATGTACTGCAAATAATTCTCTAAACTACACTTCAATCTGTCTAAAATATCCTCAGTCTGTTCCCATCGTATTTCTGCCTATTCTGGATCTGTAATTTCCTTAAAATCTGTAGTGACCAATTTTCTAAGCCTTTCAAAGTTGCGATCAATTTCAGACACTACCGGAGCTGCTACTGGTGGTGCTGTTTAAGCTTATACAGCAGCCTATATAGGCACTTAGGTTTGAGCTTGGGCCTAGGCCTGGGCCTGAGCCTAAGCTTGAGCTTATAGTATCGCATGAATAATCTGCATGTATTGGGGAAGTATCTTTACTGTAGGAGCTCCAACAATTGCCACAGTCGGTTCTACCCTCACTCTAGTAGGACTATGATCTACTTCTATTTGTACTTGATTTGCCTCAATATTAGCCTCTTTTGGTACATTCGGGATGTGCACATAATTAATAGACTCTTCTCTATCCACCTGCTGACCAACTATCGCATTATTGGATGCCATCCAACAAAATAAATTATTGACCATTACTACCCTTTTAACCCCTACAAACGTAAACCTAGCTCTGATATCACTTAATGTGATGCTCCAACCTGTTTCAAACTCAATTCTCAATTCACATACAATTCCCAATTCGCAACAACCCTAATTCCTCAACACAATTCTCAATTCCAAATACAAACCCTAAATTCTTCATATTCTATCTAATAGCTCATTATAATAACTTCAATAGCTTACTAGGAGTTAACTTAAATAAAAAGAAAAATAATATTAATAAAAGACGCAATTTCCAATGATAATAAATCTAATAACCATTTAGAACAATCAATCATTCTCCTTCATATCGCAAAAGAATTAAATTATTAAATAATTCATAAATCTAACTAAAAATAGCTCTCGTGACATCCTGCGACAAGCTATCCCACCAAAACTATCCACCAACACAATTGAAAATCCAAACTGCTTCAAAACCTACTGAAAATCTCCTGATAAAATTCAATGGATAAGAAATGAGCTGTCAACTCAGTAAGGGGTAACTAGAATGTACCCGTCATGCAACATATAACATATACAAATATAAACGAATATATATACACATGTCATCATCGCATTGCAATGCATCGTAAGTTCATATTACAATTTATATTTATTTATTATTCTTAATCCCTACTCTAATTTCTAAAATTTTTATTTAATATTTTTCATAAACTTTAGGGTCTCTTTTATCCTAATAGACTTATATCCAATGGTCTACTGACAAATAGACCACACAAGACACTTCTCACTCCTGGAAATATCCTGAGTATTCCAACTCCTGGAATACCGGGTCTTATCAAATAAAACATACAAGACACTTCTCACTCTTGGAAGCGCCCTAAGTATCCCCACTCTTAGAATACCAATAAAATTACTAAGGATATTCCTGCTCTTAGAATATCCCGGCACGTGTCTAATAATCAATCTCAATCATATCGCATAAAAAATTTAAAAGACCATCGAGTATAAATCTATCTAGGTAAGCCGCTAACTACAATTTCATTATATTCTTTTGATATTCCACAAATTCACCATTATCATGTCATGTCATTTTCTTTCATCGTCGCATAGTTCCATCATTCAATAACTCATCATAAAATTCACACGCATCGGATACCTATTTTCATATAACCAAAATTCGCATAATATTCATATTCTAATCCATAACTCATAAGAAATTTAAATAAGTCACAAATCACACAGATTTTTCATAACGCAATATTTTCAAATTACATACTCACAAAATCACATTAATTTAAGATTTTTGTAAAGCACATACAAAAATGCATTTTATTTCCACAAATTCACCAAATTATAATATTTTTATTTTTACACAAAGTTTCATAAATTAGAAACATATTTAAATATCGTCTTTCGCATAAATTTACATTTTTTTACTATTTATGCAAAACTCATATAACAAGATACTTTAATTTCTCAAATTCATATAAAAATCCTAAAATTTTAATTTTCATATAAAAACACAAAATAGGGTACATTCTAATTAATTTCCTTAACTGAAAATCAAAAACTCCGAATTATAATTAATCTTGCTCTCTTTTCAATTTATCGACAACACCTAAATAATAATAAAATAATTAAGTTAAGAAAATAAACTTTTAAATTTTTTTCTAATTTACTAAACTATTCTCAACTTTACTAAAATCCCTAAAATTTTATAAACTATCACTTTTTCTATTTAGTCCTCCAAAATATCTACAATTACAACCTAATCCCTAAACTTTCAAATGTTACAATTTCATCCTAAACCTTTTTTTTTCCAGATTTTCTTTGTTTTTTTTCACCTTCTTTCTCTCTCCTACCTCTCTCTGCCGAATCCTCCCTCTCTCTACTTTTCTTCTTCTTCTGTCTTCTTCTTTTCCTCTTCTTTTCCATTCTATGCTACCCTCGTCTTCTCCCTTTTAATTGTCACGAAATTTGATTTTCCTTTCACATTCACCTCTTTACTTATCATTGTCTCAATAACAATACAAAAAGATAAACTCTTATACCCATCTTTTCATAATTAAACAAAACATGACATAATAATAAAGTTTAAGAAAAACTACCTAAAGGAGAAAAAACAAGACGTTGCAGCCGGTTGTCCAAAGTTGGAGAAGAAGAGCTGAAAAGAAAAGATAACCTCACCTTTTAATTATATTTGGGTCAGATTTGGGTCATGGGTTTTGAGTTTTATTTTTGTTATGATCTTGGCCTGTTAATATTCTTCGGGCTTTACAATATTGATCTTTTATACAAGGATTACAAGACCAACCATAAGTTCACTTTAGTTATCTCCTCTTCAACTGGAGTAGCAGTTGATCTCTTTAGTTTAGATCTGTTTTCTTTTACAAATTGATTTAATGGTGTTTTTTAAATTTCAGTAGACATTTAACTTTGCAAATATTTATCGTTATAATGAGTGTTCTCGATTATTGTCTCTACTTTGTTTGCATTGTCCTTTTATATCGAAGAAGTAGTTTCACTTTGTGTGCTGATTAATTTCATGGCCTGAAGGGACCTTTGCTGGGGGTTTGAGTTGGTGTGGCTAAGCGTCTATTTATTTCTTTGTTCACTTTTTTGTATTTCTGTTCTAGGCTGATTTTTTCGCACCAAGTTTAGGAAGTATTAAGTAGAAGGAATTTTTTATTTGAAGCATTCATTGAGTAAGATAGTACCCTAGGTAGGATTGAAGTTTTTTTCACAAAATTGTCGACTTCACATTAAATAAATAGTTTGATGGTAACTCTTTGATGAATGTTTTTGGTGGAATCTATCTCCATTCATGGATTATTTTTCAAATAAATATTTTGCTAGAGAATGGAGCTCCTCTTGACTCTATGTGTTAATTTTGACTCTTTGATAAATTGTTTGTCATAGTATATATTGGTAAAAAGACGAGTTGAATTTATCCCTTCTTTTTTTTTATGACTTTCCAAGGGTCTTCTCCTTCTTCTTTTCAGTTCTATTTCATTGTTATTTATTGTTATCTTTGTGTATATTTTCCTTCTACTCCTTGGCCATTGTTCAGTATCTTAGGGATTACTTAGTACTATGGTTGGGTTTGCATTGCTATCACCCCTTTGTGTGGTTTTCCCTGAAGTAACATGTCTGTAGCTAGAAATTATTAACAAGTTTTATGTAGATTCTTGACCATGAATCTTCATCCTTCGGATACATCGAAACCTTGTTATGGTAGCTAAAAAATATATGAAACAATTACCCTCAAGCTTTCAATTATGTCATGGATTACTGTTGACGTTGCAATGCAAGATTAAACTTATTGATGATACTAATCTAATCAGAAAATGGGATGGATTTGGTTTAAATGATGCTAATTCTACTTTTTTGTTTTTCCTAGTTAATATTATAGAACGCAGATATCGTTTTCCATGTGAGCAGTGCACACTCTTTATGCTTATATTTTCTTCCCTTATTTTCAAGAATGTGAGACCTTTCTTATTGAAGAATTAGGTTAGATAGTAAAAACCTTTGCAACCTGAAATTGCAAAATTTCCAAGAATCAAAACCTCTCATATAATAGATATTATTATTAATGATATTGTGAAAGATCTTTCGGTATTCAAGGTTATGGAGAGCTCCTTTTTATAAGCTTATTACTTTAGTGCCTTTGCTATTTGTTTTCGTATAAGAAACTGTTTCCTTTCTACTGTTGATGTTTACTTGTTTGGCATATTCTTTTTCTGAATCATTTGGTAGCCAATCGCAATTATGCAATTTTTATCTGCTTTTACGCTAATTTCCTTAAAATACTGTGCATTTGGTTAATTGCTGCTTATTTTTTATCTTTTCGTTATTGCTTGTTATATAATGTTATTAGAATGCATGAATGGGTAATGAATTATTTATTGATTAAGCTGAGAATGAAGGGCAAATTTTTAAAGGTGTAAATGAAGATACAAGTTCTCTAGTGGAGTATCATATCACTCCATCACAACAATGGCGTATGTCTTGAAAGTGAGATGAATTTACCAAGAAATGTCAATTTTGTGAGCTTGAACAGCCCTACTGCTTGATGCAAGAGGAAAGTAAGGGTGATGTACAGAGTCAAAGAGATTAAGGGCCAACTAGACGGCATTTAGTAAAGTTGGAGAGAAGACAAAGAACGGAATGGTCTTTTAACAAGTTTCATGCGTGGCAACACGATTAAAGGAATTGAAGAATTCGATAATAATGATGTGATGATATCAACCATGTTCAAAAGATTTGCAGAAAATCTTTGCGAGAGACTGATTGAGCTGTAATTAGCAAATGCCAAAGCAAGATTTGCTAATGTTAAATTTATAAGATACGTATGCATGTGGTCCATCATGATTAGGTTTGGCCAGTGATTGTAGTTGGGGTGAATTATTTGACAGTGACAGTCAGTGGCATTTTATCACTTTCCTACTGGAGAAGAAAGGGTATGATAGAGATGCCTACCTCGTCTTCTTTTCCCTCCATTATCGTTATTGTTCTTATTGTTCAGTAGCCAATCTTGGATGCCTCTGCTCATGACCCATCTTGGTAATTGACAACCATAATTTTGTTCAAGAATGTCAATAATAGAAGAAATAATAAATAGTCAATATCACTTAAAGATATGCATAACATTCCCCATCTTCACAGGTTTGTGAAAAAATAGAAGAAATACTAACAACAAGATGTATTCTGTTGTCTCTTCTTGAAGTTTGAGCCTACCAAATTCGAATTACCATGTAGGCAGGTTTTGATTTTTAACCTCGGAGCTGAAAGTGACGAAGCTGTGTAAGAACAACTACTAGAACCTTAGAGCGAGAACGTAAAGAGTAGATCAAAATGCCCACTTGGTAGTAGATTTGCCCAAAACGTCCCACTAATACTTTGTTTATCACATATTAATTCAGCTAAAAACAATCTGTCAATTGTATCCAGGATCTTCAAAATAAAATAAATAGATATGTTCACTGTAAAAAACAAAATAAGGAATTGCTCATACAAATATATATATATATATATATGAGAATGGAATGGCCATGCGATGGTGAAATCAATAGTTGACCCTTGACAACTTGTCACTATGCACACGTCTGTACATATTTCCGAAATTCCGCCCTTCAATTCAGCTACAAAAATTGGCCAAGTTCATGTGTCTGCTTATGGTTTTCAGGAAAGCAGACAATTATAAACATTTTGCTAATTAGAATATCCAGACCTTAGCCCCATATCGAACGTTCCCAGTCACATCTAGTTTCAGGCTGCAACCAAAAGTGGTGCATAAGCCAATAATGTGATCCATAAGCTTCATGACAAAAAGCATATCCACTTCCTTTCGTTCCTTTTTGAGTCATTTGATGAAATATCCCACCCTGCTATGAAAGTGATAAATTATCAATGCATTTCCCTCTTTAGTTGAGTTACAGTTTCTTTCTTTAAGGGCCTGTTTGAATTGAATTTGTTTTCGAATTTGATTTTTAAATTTTATAAACACAAAAATTAATAAAGAATATTATAGAAATTGAAAAAAAAAATACACTAATACAATACAAAAATCGAGATAGATAACACAAAAATTTATAAAAATATACAAAATTCAATTCAAAAATACAATAACCACAACAAAAAAATATAACTAAAAATTTAATCAAACGACCCCTAAATTTTTGGTTGATGATGTCAGAGGGTATTGTCCCAAATTTGGTTATTAACTTTCAGTGTTTAGCATGTATAATAGAATGAAGCAACTTAAACTCAAAGAAAGGATGCTTGCCCCTTGACCATCCACTTAACGTTAAGGAAAAGTTACTATAAGATGATTCTACATTCCAATTAACATATATCTCAATGGGGATATCCAAAAATTCATGCGGAAAAGCTCCCAGAGGAGATTGAGGTTCCTCTAACATTGACTTGAACCGGATTAGTGCAATCCAGTTTAGGTGTTTTTTTATTTTACTATTTTACATGTCTATTTTTTATCACATATATTTCTAAAAAGAATAAGGTTTATATCCCCGTGACTATAATCCTCTCGTTTGCGGAGTTAACTATACTTTATACATTAATTTTGTATAATATATATATATATATATATATAGAACCTATATATATAACCAGATCAACAAAAATGATTTTGATGCTAGGGAAGTCAAAAGTATTTTTCTATAACAGACATCATGGTTTCAAAATCAATTTAAATTACAAATTTAAAGA
>JAOXYD010162229.1:0-10244 GCA_028565735.1 Pinacopodium congolense | reverse complement strand
CTCACCCTCATCGTCTTTATCTTTGTTCCGCTCTTCTTCTAGTGCTCTTTCTCTTCTGTCATGCCCTTCTTTTGATTTATCTTTCTCATTTTCCACCATTACTTAGTTCCCTTTCTCTTTTACTTTCTTCCTTTCACTTTCCATCTCCTTTTCATGATAAATTGGTACAGTGATGGCCCTGACTTGCTCTTTAGAGATAGGTTCAGATATAGAAGGTAAGGGTCCCATTAAAACACTTGATTAGAACCACCTTGGTTAAACATAAACTATATAGGACTTCTAGTTTGCCAAAGGCCTTAGCAATTGGAAAGGTATCTAACCCCTAAAGACCTAGATTAATGTGGATACCTAAAGTGAAATTATTTTCTTTGTTTTGTAGGATTTCAAGAGGAGCACTTGGTATGTTGATAGTGGATGTTCTAAACATATGACCGGAGATGCTTCTTAGTTTGTTTTCTTGAAAGACAAAAATGGTGGCTATGTCACATATGGAGATAATGCTCAAGGTAAGATAATCAGCATTGGTAAGATTGGTAAGAATAATGCTACCATTGACAATGTGCTTTTAGTAGAAGGTTTAAAGCATAACTGGTTAAGTGTGAGTCAATTAAGTGATAAAGGTTTCAAAGTCATTTTTTAAGGTAAATCTTACATCAATTCAAAAGTAATTGATAATTGCATTATTTTTATTAGTAAGAGAGTAGGAAATATCTACACTATTTATTTAAATAATCTCTAACCAAAATGTTTAAGTGTTTGATTTCTATGAATGAGGATGCTTGGATATGGCATCAAAGATTAGATCATGCTAGCATGTAACAGATGTCAAACCTTTTCACCAAGGAACTAGTAAATGGGCTATCAAAAATGAAGTATGAAAAAGACAAGATTGTGATGCATGTTAAATAGGTAAGCCAACTAAGACTCCATTCAAGAAGAAAAATGTGGTAACAACCTCTAGACCTTTAAAATTATTGTATATGGACTTATTTTAACCTTCTAGAATTGCTAGTGTAGGTAGAAAATTGTATGCATATATGATTTTTTATGACTATAGTAGATTCACGTAGGTAATGTTTCTTGCTAGTAAGGATTAATGCTTTAGATCTTTTGTTAAATTTGCAAAAAGGGTTCAAATGGAAAAGGGCTACATGATTAATTCAATTAGAAGTGATCATGGTAGAGAATTTGAAAACAAAATGTTTGATGTATGTTATGAAGAAAATGGTATGTTTCATAACTTTTCATCTATTAGAACTTCTCAATAAAGTGGAGTTGTTGAAAGGAAAATTAGGGCTTTACAAGAAATGGCTAGAATGACGTTAAATGAATATGATGTTCCTAAATATTTTTGGGTAGAAGTCGTTGCTTGTGTATATCATGTATCCAACAAAGTTTATGTAAGACCTTATATGGATAAAACTTCTTATGAACTGTGGTACGAAAAGAAATCTAAAGTAAGTTATTTTAAAATGTTTGGTTGTAAGTGCTTCATTTTAAATACTAGAGATAATTTGGAAAATTTTAATGCTAAATCATAAGAAACTAATTATTTGTTGGTTATTATTTTACTAGTAGAGCTTATAGTGTGTTTAATAAAAGGACGATGATTGAGGAGACTATGCATGTTGTATTTGATGAATCTAATCCTTTTTATATGAAGAATAGTGTTGATGATGATGATTTAGATTTAAGCAAAGATCTGGAGAACTTAGAGTTAGAAGAACTTAAAGAAGACATCTTACATACCTGACCTTTACCCTATGAGATTATTATTGAACCAAATTAGGTTAGGAGAGATGAGATCTTACCTAGAGAGTGGAGATTTAAGAAAGACCAACCCCCCAACCAAATCATAGGTGAAGTAGGATGAGGAGTAGCAACGAGATCAAATCTTAGAGATTTATCTCATATGGAGTTTATTTTGAACATAGAGATTAAAACCATAGATGAAGCATTAGGTGATGAGAATTGGACTTTAGCCATGAATGAAAAGCTGACCTATTTTGAAAGAAACAAGATGTGGACTCTAGTACCTAAGCCTAATGATCATAAAATTATTGGTACTAAGTGGGTCTTTAGAAATAAGCTTGATGAAGATGGGAACATTGTGAGAAATAAAGCTAGATTAGTAGCAAAGGGGTATAACCAAGAAGAAGGGATCCATTATGAAGAGACTTTTACACCCATAACTAGATTAGAAGCTGTTAGACTTTTTCTTTCTTTTGCTTCCTATGTGGGTTTTAAACTTTATCAAATGGATGTTAAAAGTACTTTTTAAAATGGTTTTATTCAAGGGGAAGTATATGTAGAACAACCTCCTAGTTTTAAAAATCATGATACACCCAAACATATTTACAAACTTGATAAAGCTTTGTATGATTTAAAATAAGCACCTAAAGCTTGGTATAATAGATTAAGTTATTTTCTTTTTCAAAATGGTTTTACCAAATGAAAAATTGATACCACCTTGTTTATAAAGAAAAAAAAGAATGACTTATTAATTGTTCACATTTATGTAGATGATATTATATTTGGTGCTACTAATGATGCTTTATGACAAGAGTTTGTAAAAATTATTAGTAGAGAATTCAAGATGAGCATGATGGACGAGCTAAACTTCTTTCTTGGACTCCAAATCAAGCAAATTAAGGATGAAATCTTTATCAACCAAGAGAAGTACATAAAAGAGCTTCTCAAGCAATTTGGAATGAGTTAAACAAAACCATTAGGCAGACCAATGTATGTCACAATAAATTAGACAAAGACGAAGAGGGTAAGCCAGTAGATGTCGAGCAATATCGAGGTATGATTGGTAGCTTATTATATTAGACTGTTAGTAGACCTGATATCATGTTTAATGTATGCTTGTGTGCTAGATTGCATTCAAGTCCTAGAGAGTTTCACTTATTGGCTGTTAAAAGAATTTTAAGATATTTGGCAAGTTCATCATCTTTAGGTTTATGGTATCCTAGAAATGCATTATTTAAGTTAGTTAGCTATTCAGATGCTGATTATGATGGTAGTTTACTAGATAGAAAGAGCACATCTGGTACTTATCAACTTCTAGGTCATGCGTTAGTTTCATGGTTTAGTAAAAAGAAACATTCGGCAGCTTTATCTATAGCCAAAGCCGAGTATGTAGCCCCTGGTAGTTTTTGTGCATAAGTTCTTTGTATTAGGCAATAACTTAGAGATTATAGCATGGAAATAACAAAGATACCCATTAGGTGTGATAACACCAGTGCCATTTTCCTAATCAAGAGGCCAATTTAACATTCAAGAACTAAACATATTTAGATAAGGCATCATTTTATAAGAGATCATATGCATAATAGTGATATTGAATTGAAATTTTTTGACACACACCACCAGTTAGCCAATATATTCACTAAACCAATGTGTAAGGATAGGTTTTTCATGATAAAGAGAGAACTAGATATGATTGATGGTGCATCCATTTGATTATTCTATATTTATAACAATTTTACCCCTCTTGCTTAAAGTTCTTTTCATTTTGTTTTATGATGTCAAAAAGGAGGAATAATGTATGTGATATTATACTGCCTTGTGGATTGCATGTATTGAGGGGGATCCTTTAAATTTTGATACATGAACTAAGAGCAAGGTTAATTTGGAATGATTAACATTATGCATTATGAATTTTCCATCTTGAAAAGTTTTTGTTTCTATTATGAGATCACATCTTTTCTCATCATAAAAAAGAGGGAGGTTGCTGAACCAAGGGAGGTTCCAATATTAGTTTTGATGATAACAAAACAACATTATTATTAATGATTTGAGTTTGCATGGTGAAATTCAAAGATAAGCTATTTCAAGATGATTCCTTATGTAAATCTTAAAGTTTGAAGGGCTAAGATGAAGTTAAAGGAAGAACAAAACATATGGAAGTAACATGACCTTATTTAGGGTTTCTTGCATTCAATTGTAAGTTTTACTTATTCTATAATTGACTTAGGGGCTCAATTTTGATCATGCATTGTACATAGTTTTTAAAAGTGACATAAAGTTTCATAACATAGTCACTAAATCATTTTTATTATTTATATGGTCTTAAATTATTTTTTAAAAATCTTTTATACAGTTTTATTCAATTTTTGGATAGTTAAAAAGTGCTTTAGTCATTTGTTTTCATTTTTAGAATTAAAATTTGTTTGCTTTAAGCCCTTTTGTTGATACCTCAAATATGTCCACTTTTGAATTATCATCATTCAATATAATATTTTAGTACCTAAATCATTTTTTATTGTTTCAAAGTTATCATACACATTTTTCCTCAAGTCTTAAGAGTGTAGTAGAATTTTATTTCATTTTTTAAAGCACTCAAAACATTAACTACAACTTTAAGAAGACATATTACTAAAATCTATCTCCAACACTTCTACATTTTCTTATTTAGAATTTAATCAAGATAAACCCTAAACGTTTAAGAAAAAATGCAAGCAACCATAGAACAAACCCTATCAGTCTCCTATACCTCTCCTAACTCTCAAATCACATTTTTTAGTTCTCAAAAACAAAAATTGATAGATCAAGTTCTCCAATATCTTCAAGCTATCTTTCTATGCATTGTTTCAGTTTTCCCTTATACCTATCATCTTAAATTTGTTTGGTTAATTGCAAAATTTGTGTTTTTATGTTAAAATAAGTGTGTCTGATTGTGATTGATCATAGTTTCTAATTTATGGAGTGATTATATTGATAGATTGAAGCATAAACTCCTAAACGATCAAAATCTATTTTTTTCTATTCTAATCTATCTTAGATATTGATTTTTAATACCTAAATTTCTTTCAAAAATTCTGATTTTGTGTTTTTCTATTTTCTTGAGGTTTATAGAAGGTGTATGATTTTTTTTTCGATTGAGTTTAAAGTCTGTTCTCTTCAGAAGTGTCAAATTTATCCAAAATTATCTCTCATAATTTTCAACATTTTTCTAGAGTTCTTAACCAGTTTCTAAAAACATGGAAATTTTATTTTCTGACTTCTCCAGTGTTCTAGAGTGTGTTAAATATTTTTTCAAATTTATTAAAGGCTATTGGAGTTGGTTTAAAAATAAATTTTCAGATACACCTAAAATATTGGTGTTTCTCTATTCTTGTGTTAACTATATATTTTTATTATATAAATCAGTTCTTGGTGTATAAGCTTACTTTGTTTAGTTTGTTTATGATCTTAGAATTATCTAGGTATTTTTAGTTTGATTTTTTGGCACTTATGTCTTATGTTTAGGGTTCTTATTTGCAGATTGCTCAAATCTATCTAAATTTCATGTGATTGCTTTCATACATATATTTAAGTATTTAAATATGATTCGTTTGCTTCCAAATTATAGTTTTCTATTTTCTTTAAGTCTCAATAGTATTTAAATATTTAATTAAATTTTAAGAGCCTTATTTGATTATTTGGAAGTATTAGTTTTCTTGTCTATCAAATATTTCCCTATTTGGATTAATTGAACATATCAGATTGTGTTTTATTATCATACAAGTTTTTGTGTGCATCAAATCTTCCATACTAAGCTTGTTTAAAAGTGAATATTTTTTATTGTGTTTCATTATCATACAAGTTTTTGTGTGCGTCAAATCTGCCATACTAAGCTTGTTTAAACTTTCATTTATGTGATTGATCTTTCATTCAATTAGTGAAAACATTGGAGGCCTTAGTTTTATTGTGCCTTAAGTGAAACACATTCATACGTATCCTTAGTCTAAAAATGGGGTATTTGCATTTTTAGGTTAGTTAAGTGTGTCAAGGCTTCTCTTTGTCATATAAAGATTAAAGTTACTCTTCACCTTTCATAAGAATATTTGAAAGGCTCCTCTTTGCCTCAAAAGATTAGGTAGTTAAAGATCCTCTTTTCTTAGAAAAAGATTGTTGTGTAGAGGCTACTCTTTGCCTAGAAAAATATTGTAATTGTTTTTCCTTTTGTCAGTAAAGAACATTATCCAACAAGTAGTTGAAGAGGAGACATAGCCTATCTTTAGGGTAGGTGAACTTCTTTAACAAACTGTGTGCCTTGCCCTCTCTTCTCTACTCTCTTTACTTATAGTATTGTGTGTTATCATTTTAGCTCATTAAATCAAAGTGATTTGGTGTTAAGTTTTAATTCCACAATAAATTTTTTTAATACTCAATTTACCGCCTCTTAAGTGCCTTTAGGGCTTACACTATCTATGTTGGGTTAATTTTAAACACTTCTTTAGCATCCTTATCTTTTTTTACTATCTCTCGAATTAACTTTGATCCTCTAAAAATCTAGCACTCTCAATATCCCTACACATTAGAACTCTACACTATTTACTACATAATGCCTTAAAAAGGTGCCATCTTTATAGTATAATGATAATTATCATTATGAACAAACTCTAGTAGAGGAAAACACTAATCTTATTTTTCCCTTAAAGTTTAACATGTATAACTACTTAGATTACTTATTCATCTATGGGTGAAAAGTTTAGACAAATAGCTCCCTATGTATCCTTATTATTGCATCCATATATAGCTTTGAAAACTTATTCAATGAGTTTATCACCTAGACCAATAAGAAATAAGTAGATTTGATTAATTATCTATAATAACTCAAATTCTTTTGTCTAGTCCTTAGTACATCTATTATAAACTCCATAACAGTCCTCTACCACTTCCATATTAGTATTGCCAAAGACCACAACTTCTTAGTTAGAGCTTGATGCTTTGTTTTGATCTGTTAGTCATTTAAACAACTCATCATAAACTCTAAGATATCGTTCTTAATCATCGACCATTGATAATAAGGTCTCAAGTTTCAATACATTTTTATTATATTGAGATGCATCACATACAATGCACCATCAGTCTCGTGCAAAATCTCCTCTTGTAACCCATCTATATTAAGCAATAAAATCATATCCTACTTACAATCACTCTATTTGATCTTATGGAAAATTTTGATTTCATCTCTTATTGTACCCTTTCCAAGATCCATAACAAAATTGAATCCTAAGTTTATGCCTCACTAATCTTATCTTTTAAATCTGGCCTAATCAACAAGGTCGCTAGTAATTCAACTACATTTTTCAATCTCTATTTGCATATTCATTGATCTCATCTCTATTGATAACGTCAAATTGCGTCCTTGTAAACTAGCTGTAGTATTTAAGTTTTTCCTACCTAATGCATCTACTACCTCAATTTCCTTCCTTAAATTATAATCTATGGTATGGTCTTTTAGCAACTCTATATATCTCCTTTATCTTAAATTCAAATCCCTCTTAGTCAAAATATACTTAATACTCTTATGATCAGTAAAAATCTAAAAAGGATCTCTATATAGATAATACCTCTAAATCGTCAACACATACACCGTCACTGATAACTCTAAACTATGAGTGAGATAATTCAACTTATGAGTTCTTAATTAATGAGAAGCATTCCATTTACATAAATACACAACCTAAACTAATTTTGAGCATATTCATACACCTTAAATTCCCACATTCCCATATGGTAACACTAGAATAGGTTTAGAGGTTAACCTTCTCTTCAGTTCATCAAAACTTTCCCAAAACTACTTTGTCCATTATCAAGTGAATCCTTTCCTCAATAGCTTAGTCAATAGAATATTCGTCACTAAATAAGCATTCAATAAATCTTTTATAATATCTAGCTAGTTCTATGAAACTTTTAAACTTAATTGTACTTTTTTATCACCTTTATAGGATCTAGCATCACTCCCTCTTAAAATAATTTATTCCTAAAAACAAACTACTTGCTCTTTGGGGGGAGGGTAAGTGGGGAATCACACTTGTTCAGTGTAACATACGCTTTCTTTTCCTTTATAATTTATTGGAAATTTTGAAAATGATATTCGTACTCCTCTTTACTTTTAGCATACACCAAAATATTATCTATAAATACATTAACAATCCAATCAAAATACTCTTAAAATATTATTTTTGTCAATGTATTGAATGCCGCATATGCATTAGTTAATACAAATGGCATCACTAGAAACTTATAGTCATACTGAGTGTAAAAAGTAATCATAGAAGTATCATACCCTACTATTTGTAACTGCCAATATTCTGACCTCAAACTGTGATCTTTGAAAAGATCCCAAATCCCCTCAAGTGATCTAATAAATCATCAATCCTTGATAATTGATAGCTACTCTTTACCATTAACCTATGCAACTATTGATAACCAATATGAAGTCTCATATTGCTATCTTTCTTTTCACAAGTAAAACTAGAGCTCCTTATAACAAGGTACTTAGGTTGATATACCTTGTTTTTAACAAACATTTATTTTAACAATTCATTTCACTTCTTTTTCAACTTCTATATCCTTACTAAGACCATCCTATATGATGCAATCAAAATCAAAGAAACTCTAAGTAGTGTCTTAATGGTGAAATCCACCTCTCTTTAAAGTGGTAAGCATGGCAAATCATCAAGACACCCTTAAAAAAACTCTCTCACTGTAATAATCTCTTTCAAATAAAGACTTGTATTTATCGTGTCCACAATATAGGGTAGATATGCCTTACACCCTTCTAGAATTAATTGTCTTTCTATCACCAATGAAATAAAATCAAACAAGTTGGTAACACTTGATTTTTTTCCCAAAAAACATTACCTTCAATTTACTCGAAGACTCGATAACCAGCTCCTTTATATAACAATCCGCTACTACTCCATGTTTTGCTAACTAATCTATATCTAATATTATGTAAAAATTCCTTGAATACATCCTAGTCAAATTAAAAAGTAATTATATATCCCTAATTATCATTAGACTCGCTCTCTTAGCACTACTTATTATCACATTTTAGCTTATAGGCAAATACCTTAAAGAACTAATCTTATATGGAAATCTAAATGTAAGATTTAAAGCAATATATGAATGGGTGAAGCCTTGATCTATGAACGCATAAGCTATACCATTAAATGAAGAAACCATGCCCAATGTCACATCATTAGCTACTAGAGACTCTTGTCTAGTCATATGGAAGGATTTTATGTCAATGTAGGTCAAATTAGTCTACACCCTTCTAGTGCTTGGATTATTCTTACATATCATGTTATTAATACCTCCACCTCTGCAATTACTACTATCACCCTTACTACTCTGACTTACTATTCCTTTACTAGAGCCCCTCAATAGATTAGGAAAATCTTTCTAAAAATTTCCTTAATCATAAAAAGTATAATAAATCCTCATTGCATCAATGGTAACCTAACATGGTCCTAGTGTTGTCTCTTATATGTAACACTGCACTAAACTAACTTCTCTACTAAAGGACCCTCTAATCTCTAACTAAATCTAATACTTGACCCAACAGAAGGTGTATTTTATGAACTAGAACCTATTGAGTCTCTATTAAAACCCTAATCTACTGAAATCAAAAGAACTACTTCCCTTATAATAGTACCACTCCTTTAACAACCTCCTCCACTAGTTGAAAATGAATAACTACCTCCTCTTTTAGCCATCTAGCTTAACTCTCCTCTAAAATTAGTTTGTGTCCTCTTCTACTCCTCTTCTACTCTCCTCATTTATAGCTTCCTCCACCCTAAGTGTAGTTACTAATAACATCTTAAACTTAGTAATCCTTAAGGCAAGTCTCTTTCTAATATTGGGTTACAACCCCTACTAATAATGATAACATCAGATCTCCTAGCTTTCCATAACATTATGTTCATACTTTACTTATACGTCAAATCAAATCTCATAACCAGCCACTAACATATCATCTTCTTGGGTTATATTATTAAACACCAGTTTCTTCTTATCTCAATACTGCCGGGACTTATACTTTATATCAAAATCCCTCTAAAACTCAACCCATGTAACCACTTGTGCCTCATAAGTTATCTTAACCAAATTTCTCAATGCATGACTTTAAAATAAGGATATAATATACTGTAAACGCTTCCCTTGGTTGTGTTATAACCTATTTAAAATCAACTCAATCTCCCCCCACTAGCTATCTACTTACTTTAGGTTACTAGTACACTCAAACTCAATAATTCTTATCTTATTATGCCTCTCATAATTATAGTTTCGAAGCTAGAGTTGGTGCATAAAAAGGAGCTTACACTTGAAACTATGTTTGTGCATACAATGTCATATAAAAAAATTACGACATATTCTTATACATCAGTTACAACTTTAATTTAGTAATAAACAATCATTAAAACAACTATATGACTCTTTTTCTGACCATTATCAACTTCATT
>JAOXYD010162218.1:0-10245 GCA_028565735.1 Pinacopodium congolense | reverse complement strand
TACGTATTTGCGACGGAGCTCCGTTTGAATCGAATGCAGTCGAGTTTTGAGAATTTTTTTTTGGGTTTTTGAAGATCGGAAGATTTTCGGTCTTCATCTAGCCAGGTTCCACTACTTTTTTAAAATTAAAGTTATTGTTTTACCTTTTTATTTTTATAAATTTTGTCATTATTTGAGGATATAAGTGTCATTTTATAAACTTTTGAATGCACATTTACATTTTCACTCTTAAAACATTTATAAATTTATGTTTGTACCTTTAACACATTTACTATTTTACCCTTATTATATATATAAAATTATGAAATTACCATGGAGTGGTCATGGAAGGCCATGAAACCTTGGGCCATGTAATTTTTCTATTTTTGATATTTATATAGTGAGACATCACAGAGTTTTGTTAAATTTTTTTTACGGAAAATACTAAAAAGAAGGTCGGGTGAGGATAAGTAAAAAATATAGGAAATAGATGAAAGTGTTCAAAATTAGGAATTAAAATCAAAATGATCAAATTTAAAGAGCGTATGGTGTAATTGACCCAATTTCTTTCAATAGTTCATTGAAAAAATTAAAATTATGTCATTTTGCATTAGCTTTTTACAAGGGTTTGTGAAAGAAAATAATAAACATATTTTGGAACAAAAATAAAATCTAAAGATGTTACAATAAAATATATGCAATTTTAAGGAATTAACAATATTTAAGAATATTTTGAATCATGAAATTATAGTAAATTAGACAAATATAAGCCAAATATTGATTTTTATGTGAAATTAGATATATAATGTTATAAAATATTAAACCATAAGGTAAAATTATATATTTAAATATCACTTGAAATAGTTATATAAATTATTTCTACAAATTGTTAAACATAAACATAAAAATAAAAATTGCCAAGAAAGAATTTTCAAAATTAATTTTAATAATTGATGCATATTAAATAGAATGGTATAATATATTTAAAAGTACCCTTATAATATATATCTTCAAATTAAAATTTAATTACTCTTATACTTTTGCACTGTCATATCAAATTATTTATATTTGTATAATTAAATTAGGTTCTAGTAATATAATGAGTTAAGTGATGCCCATTTATCTTATTATTATTGCTTTAATATGCAAGAGAATAATGAGATTCTTTTAGAGCGTCGTCTGTATTAAAATTTCAACAATGCATGTTGTCACATTATAATAGGTATCTTAACATACTAAAGCTACTTTCTCAATAGGAAGATATAGATGTGTTGTGTTAAATTGTTACAATTCAAATTATGAAGGGGTTTTGGGATAAGCTAAGCATATTCAAATGATTTGAATATCTTGACACTCTATTAGGCATGGAAAATACTCTCATTGAACCACCCTGGAAGAAATGTCCAATTCTCTAGAAATTCTAGTGGTGCTTAAATAACGATATTGTAAAGTCTACAAAAGTTGTATGAATTCAATTATTGATCATCTTTATGTAAATATGGTTGCTATCTATACTTGATTGACCTCACTTTGCTTATGAAATCTTCAATTACTTATTCTTTTGCTTATTTGATAATTTTGATGGAGAAATCAAGAAAACTTTAACATAGATGTCTATGAGTGTATAATAAGTGACATGATAAAGGAAGCATCAAGATTAATTTAACATTTTATAAACACTTGTTTAAATGGATGCTAATGGGTAAATTTCATAGGATTTCAAGCATAAAATGTAGTATTTTTACTCATTAAAAGCATACATTTATGTTATTCATGAGCTCTTTTTGTTAAGTTTCAAATTTATGGTGATTTTGGAGCTTTTGGATTAGAATTGGGGCAAAAAGGAGTAAGGATGGTGCATAACAATCCATCAACGGTGATTGTTGGAAATTGATAAATGGCACTGTTGAAGGATTAAAGAATTGTCATTGAAGCTCGGCTATGGGATTTACACTGTGGTAGTTAAATGATGTCATTTAGGTGCTTATAAACCACAGTTTAGGTCACTATTATATGTCATTTTTTATATTTTGAAGGGTAAAGTTGATAAATCAAATGTGTATGCTCCAAAACCTTAGCAGCTACCTAAAGCCAGTATAAAAAGAGCCAAAAACACATATTTGGAGGAGGTTTTTGTAGATTAAAGAGAAAAGTTCTAGCTTGTTATTGATCTTTAGTTAGGTTTTAATTTATGATTTCTTTTTTTTTTTTTGGTTCCTTCTTGCATTGTGCTGGTGGATTTGAGTTTCCAGAGCCTTCAAAGTGGATTGAAAAGTGGGATTTCAACATATTGGACCAATTTCGGTTGTATTTCTCCTTCTTTCTATCTTATTTTATAGTGGCTCTTATTTTTTATCAATGGATTTAGGTTTTTATGCTATATTTGTGTTTCCATTATTGATTATGTGTGCCTAAATTGCATAATTAGAGTTACGAATTGATGGGTTTCTTTGATTGAAGGATTTTTATCTAATTAAAGTGCTTAAATTAATCTTACTTAGATTGGCCATCTTAGTTGGATTATTAGATGATAAAAGGATCCATGACAATTGACTTTTAATTATGAGAAGAATAATTAGATAATATAATCAAAGCTAGGTGTGGACTAAGCCCTAAAGTCTTTTGTAAGGGTTCTTAGATCTAACAAACTTCAGTTTCAGCTTCTCGAGGTTAATGATTTTTATTCTAGTTTGTTTATGGGCCAAATACATAAATTGAGTTTAAAAGAGAAAAGATACTTTCATCACCATTAGTTATAACTTATTTTCGTGATGAATGCTCTAAATCTATCCAATGATTTGTTTCTTTATTTGGTTGCTCATTGAATTCCAAAACCTTAATTATATTATGTTTTAGCCAATGTTTAGATAGAATATTGTTTATTTTTATTTCATTTTTTTTGTTCCTTTTGATTTCTTTTACTCAACAATTTGAATCTATCTAGTTAATTGACATTAATTAACCTAGTGTTATGGTCAGATTCTTAGGGAGATAATACTCAGTTTCTTACCATTTTATATTACTTGTTGAAAAGGTGTGCTAGCCTTTGGTTGATCTATAATTAGATTAGTCAAAATTATAGTGTAGTTAGACTGCAACAATGGAGCAAATGATTTCACTTGAAGGCCACAATGTAACACCTTTAAATGGGCTTGGATTTAAGTAAGTTTAACCTAGCCCATTAGGTTTATAAGTAAAAAAAAAAAAAGAAAGAAAAATTGGATAACTAATAAATAAACCTTAAAAATCTCAACTCCGAGCCACCTTATTCACCATTACTCGATGTTGGCAATCTCATCCTAAAAAGCACACAAAACTATTCCTTTTTCTTATTGATTTTCCTAACCATTTCAACCTTCTATTTTTTACAATCTTAAAGATTCTTATGTCCTTTTCCTCTCCCAACCACCATCACATACAAAAACCCTTCTTTAGTAACTACTTTTTATTTAGTTAATTAACCGTTTCAGCATTGTATCTTTGATCTTCTACTCCTCATGCTCGTAATCTTGATGTTGTAAATTGTAAAAATAGCATAGTTTTGGTTTCCAAGTAAGTTGATATGACTTTCTCATTCCCTTCAAAAAGCTTATAGCAAAGTATGATTTTCATATATAAAGAGGAAAATAAAATAGGCATTTACATTGTTTGATGTGATCTTTTAGTTTTTGTGGTGATTTTAGGTGATGGCTTGAAAAGGTTTAACCATGTTAGAAGTGTAAAACGTAGGCTAAAGGAATAACATGACTTGGTTTTTATACCCATTCGTTTTACTCCAAGCACGTTAGTTAAAAAGACTAATTTTAATTTATATAAGGAATTTCTATAAATTTTTGGATGATGATGATGATAATAAAATCCTTAATGTCACAAAAAAATTTCTAAACTATAATTGGTAGGGAAATATGCTAAGATTAGTGTTGTTTCACATATACAAGTTATAAGATTTTTCATATAAGTATTATTGGCATGAATATTTTCTAGTCATAAACTATTTAGAAAGTTTTAGACCTAAACTCTAGGAACATCGATTGAGTTTAGAATGAGTTAGTAAATATCGGTGAAGGAATATCGAATTAGATGAGTAACAAGTTTATTAGTGAAGAAAGTGGTGTAAGAAGATCATATAGGCAACAAATAATTTTAGTTAGAATTTAATGACCATTGTAGGCTTAAAGCATTAATGGATTCATAATATATAGATATATATATATATATATATATATATATTAGGAGAGAGATAAAGCATGATAGTTTCTTTATATTTGTTCATGATAGTTTCTTTATATTTTTTAAATTTTTGGTAAATTATATTCTAATAACTTTATTTTAATTATGATGTGGTGATAGAGTAGAGGATCATTAATTAGGAACTAATGCTTGACTTTAGTCATTTTGAATAATAGGTAAGTAGTAACCAGTGTGCTTGCATGTGTGATAAAATAATAGGAATATAATATGGTAATGATTTAGTACACATAAGTGGTAATTGGAATGTACTTGTATGTGTGTGTCAACATGACTTGTATATGATATAAACATTAAAATTTTTAATTTTTTAAAAAATATTAAAATATTACATGACTACATGATGATTTATTTAAGTGATACCCTGTGTATACATATATGAATGATAATATTGAATATGAATTTAATGCTATGATGAGATGTTGTGAACTATGAAATACTGACTATATGAATATATGATTTACTTTTGACAATTATATGGATATGATATAATGAAAACTAGTATAACTATGACAATTTGTGATTTTAAAATTAAAGTTTGAATATATGTGGATGAACATGATGATGCATGGAATATATTTTTAGATGTTTAATCATAATGAACAATGGTATATTTTATCAAGAAAAAATTCGAGAATTAGTGGTTGCCTAGGATAGAGTGGTGGTTCTATCGCGGACCAACAAATAATAAAATACCTAACTAACTTAACTAACTATGCAATAGGATAAGTCAGGGTCTATCCCACAAAGAACTGGTTATATGTCCGAGCTATTCCTAATGTTGCGTAAAAGGAAAAGAAAATAAAAACAAACCATTAGATGTGAAGGCATTAAATAAACTAAAAGAGAATTAACAAAACTAAAGCGAACAAAACAAGAAAGCCAATAACAAAGACAAAAAACTAGGTGAAGATATTATCCGAATTCATATATTACAATTGATCATCAAAATCCTAAAGATTATGTTATACTTAAGATACTAACCTATAGACACAAACAAGTTCTTACGTCTTAAGTTATTCTATTTTTAAATAAGTCATATACAATTATCATCCATGAATGTATCAAGTACCTTTAAATCCATTTAAAAATAAGATGTCATAATGAAAATAACAATAAACACAATATGAATTTAAACAAAAACGGAAAAGAAATGTAGAAACCATAAAGCAAATAAGAGAAACAAGGCTGAAAAATTAAAGAAATAACATTATATTAATGAAAACCAAGTATTCCACACATTTAACAAAACCCAAATGAAATAACAATATAAATTGAATGAAAATAGAAATACAACAGTAAAAACACAAAGAAAACCAAGATTCAGCACCTGAAACTACTTGATCTAAGGTCTGAATCTGAAAAGGGAAGAAAAGAACAATAAAAATACATCAAAACTTAAAGAAAATACAATAAAGATGAAAGGCTGCCCAAGTAGGAGTCAAAAGTGATGAATTTAATTCATCCTTTCCTTTTTATAGGTCATTTCTAGGGTTTAGGTCAATTTGGAAGCAATTTGGTTAAGTTTTCCCCTAAAAATCACAAAATGATATTGTTTTACAAATTCTATTTAAGTTCTAAAAATTGATAGCTTCCGCCTCTCTTCACCTTTTCTGCTTTAACTCTTTTTATATACCTCCAATAGCTATAACATTTGATATCTAGATTCTTCATATGATGTTCTTGCACCTCATAAAATTTCAGAATGATCTGAACTCTAAAAGCACTTCTAATACATCACCAAATTTACATGCACCAAATCTGGTTTTCAACTGAGCTTATCTTGTTCTTTTCTTAATGCATCCTTTATGGCTTGTCATATAGCCTTGAAATTTGGTGTGACACTTTATAACATGATGCTCTAAGTCCTCAAATTGATTACATACTCTTCTAGTTTCAAATTTTCTCCAAACCATTTCCAAACTTGGTCTTTTCACTTTGTATTTGTGTCCTAAGGTCAAATTTGCATGTAAACTTAAAAGGAGCACAAACTAGACATTTAAACACAAAAATAAGGATGAAATGATGTTGAAACTTATATGAAAATATCATAAAATACATCCTTATCAAATACCCTCACACTTGAATTATTGCTTGTTCTCAAGCAATGAATTGAACACTTACACTTAAATAATTTCAATCAAAAGCCAAGAATTAATTGAGCAAAAAAAAAATCAATTGATGCCCTTAAATTTCAACTCTATCATGATAAAAAATAAGGTAATCATAAGCAAAGCATACAATTAGTTAAAAAGTAACCTAATATACATAATATCCAGCATTTAATCCATTTCTCATAAGTTATCATACAAACTAGTCAAGGATAATGAAAATAACCAAAAACAAATAAAAACACACTACAATTTGACCTTTGAGTAATATTTAGTAGTTCACTTAGTATTTTTATGCGAGGTCAAACATCTTATCTTAATGACCCTGTTTTTTCAACTAGATGCTCCTTTTAGCTTGTTTAAGATATCATTTAATTTTTTTATACGAGTGTAAAAATTTTATCGTAAACACCCTTGATTAGTAGGCTAGATCACTATCTCAAATAACTACTAGCACCACCCTGAAAAATGCTCACATTTTCAACACAAACACTCATTTTTCACATTTTCTTGTTCTTTTCCATCACTTATTTCAAACATCTTATTCCATATTCATATTACAAACTATAAAAAATGGGCTTAAACATTAAATATCATATAAATGGGTCACTAAACACATGTGTGGCACTTAAAAGAAAAAAAATGAATTTTTTAAACTTAGCATCATTTCAAGAGTTGAGCAAAGTTCATTAAGTTAAAAGCATTAATGTTCTTCAAATACCATAATTAACTATCAGCTAAAGATTATAATTATTTCATGCTAATACATTTAAATCATTACCATTGAACTTATAATAATTCAAGAGCAGAAAATTTTTTTGTTCCCCACCTCCACACTTAAATAGGATATTGTCCCCAATGTCCTAAAAACAATGAAAACACAAAGAGGATAGAACAAGAAATTTCTCCTAAATGAGGTAATCCATGAAGTCCTTAATGGAGAGAGATTAAAGTTCCCACTTTCGCTAAAAAAAAGGTAAGCAAATGCCCTTAAATAGGTGCTTATTTAATGTCTTTACCTCAACTCTTGATTTGTACACTATCTAGTATTTAAAGGAAGTTTGAGCCATACAGGAAGCATGCTTAAACTTATTTAGGAGCTTGGCATAACTTCCATTAGAGCGGGCTCCCAATCAGCTTGATGTTCCATAACTTTGGAAAGGTGGAACTTCATTGCTTCATCATTATACTCCAAGGTCCACTCTATGGTATGGACATCTCCTTTCATCTAGAATGACCTCTGTTGTTGATTAAAAGATAAGTGTGGTGTTTCGTCATCCTGCTTGTCATCTTTCCACTTTTGCTTGCTTGGACACAACTCTTTTAAGTATCTAACCTACTTCAACGCCTCTCTCCTCTAATTTTCCTGCCTCTCTTGCTCGATTTTCTTCTCTTTTTCTTCACCCTTCTTCTTTAGCCTGTTAGGAAAAGGAACAAAATTGTACTTAGTAATACTAAAAGAAGTATTACTTACCTTAAAAGGTGTTTTGTCCTCTTTCTTTTCAAGAATAAATCCTTTTCCTCAATGAGCTTCTCTTATTCTTGTTGTTCTCCACCCTCTGGTGAAAGGGCACATATTATTTCCCAATAGTCTTCTTTTGCTTGGTTAGGAATGCTTTTTGAGACTTGAACTTTTAGGCTAGCTATCACTTTTACTGCTCATTTGATCTTCTAAGTCCTTAAAGCCACTTCTCATTTCTTGTAGAAATTGAAGAGTCCTCACAGCTAAGCTCTTTACGATCTCTTCCAATAGCATCCCATTAGCTTGTGGTGGCAATATTAGAGATGGAGTTATGGGCTGAAAATGTGACTAGCTTTGATAGCATGGTCATGGAGAACTAAATTCATATTGGTGGCTCCCATATGACAAGTAAGGATGATCCTCCTACTCTGGAATGGGAGTGTAAGAATCATACCATCCTTAGTAGCTCTCCTACAAACCTTTAATCATATAACTACTGTTCATCTTGTAAGGAAGGACACGTATCAATAGAATATCCTGAAAATGAACAAAAATCATATACTTTAGTATCTATAACATCAATCACTACTTGTCTTACTAAGTATGTAAGATTTGCTACCAATTGTTTCAACCTTGAGATAGTAGCAAACTTAAACTCATCAACATAACAATTATAAAAAGAAAAATCAGAATAAAAATAAGCCATTACTTGAAAAAGTTATAAAACAAAAATAAACAGATGATAAGGTGACAAAAGATCATTAAAAAAAATAAAAATAACATAAGAAATAACTAAAACACAAGTACTAGTTCCCCGGTAATGGCATAAAAAACTTGTTGGGTCTGTCATGGACCATCAAATAATAAAATGCTTAACTAACTTAACTAACTATATAATAGGGTAAGTCATGGTCGATCTCATAAAGAATTGGTTGTATTTCTGAGCTATTCTTAATATTGTACAAAAGGAAAAGAAATAAAAACAATCGAATGTGAAGGAATTAAATAAACAAAAAAATAATTAATAAAACTAAAGCAAACAAAATAAGGAAGCAAATAACAAAGAAGAAAAGCTGGGTTGAAGATATTATTCGAATTAATGAATTACAATTGATCATTGAAATCTTAAAGATTATGTTATGCCTAAGATGGTTGTTAGAGGTGAATTTTATAGTGATTTTAGATATTATTTGTTGTATATTTACCCATATTTCAGTGCTTAATTATTTAATTAATGTTTAGAAAATTTTAAATTACAGATTGATGTGAAGAATTGGAGAAATGTGTAAAAACAAAGCAAAATCATCTAAGTTTGGACCAACAATGACAGTCTAGCAACCCACCATGAATGGATCTATAGACTACCGTTGAAGGAGTACAAAATAGACAATTAACGGGGGGCTATTCATCCTTTAACGACGCAGTTGTAATTCGGTGCAAACTGTCGTTGAAGGATGGTAGACACAATTTTTGACTTGAATCTTCAACATTTACGGCTTTCTTCTTCCTCCACTTGCAACTGAACCTTCCCTATATAAAGAAGGCCTCTCTAGACATTTTAAGCAACCAGATTTAGAGCAAAATACTTTAGTTAGTTTTAAGATCAAAGTAGTTTTAGGTTGTTTTTCTTTTTAATCTTTTGTAATTTGAGATTTTCAGGTTGTTTTCTGTTTCCATTAGCTTTATACATGTGTTCTCAGTTAGAATACCATATGAGGATGTGATTTGGTTCATTATAAACTCTTAGTTTCATGTATTATTGTTGTTATGTTGAATTAATCAAATTCTTGTTGCTTAAGTTATATTTATTATGTTCTTTGATTAATTGTTATGCTTAATGTTTAATTTAAGTTAATTTAGCATGTTTCAATTGCTTATTGATGATTAATTGTATTATTTAATTGTTAATGCATGATTAGTGAATTAATCTTTTTTTATGGAATCTTAAAGCTTGTCTTGAACTGATCACTTAGGATATTGCCATTAGATAATCTAGGATCCGACAATCTCTATCTAAGTGATTAGTAAAATCAATAAACAACATGATTTAAATTAGTGAAATAACCAAAGACTTGGTTAATCATGAGGATGCTAGTCTTATATTAGAATAATTTAGGACTAGACTTTCTGAACTTAATGCTTATTACCTAAGTCTGAAACATAATCAAACTTCAGGACATAAGCAATAGAGATAAGTCAGTGTCTTAACCACACTGCTGCCTTGATTTAGTGATGGCCTTAGATTAAGCATCACTGACCTCTAAATCAATTAAATCATTAACCACCAAAGGTTAACTGAATAGTTTAGGAAAAGCAATCTATAGCTCCTTTACAATTGATTGGAATTTTTCTAGACTTTTTAGATTAACTTTTAGTTATTTATTTTCTTAAATCATAAAGCTGAGTGTTCTCTAGATAATTGTAATCCGATTGATCTATTACTTA
>JAOXYD010162208.1:0-10245 GCA_028565735.1 Pinacopodium congolense | reverse complement strand
GATATAATTATATTTTGATTTCCAATATGAGAGTTATTAATCCTTTAGTTTTTTGACACCTAGCTAGTTGTCGATGGCTATTTGTAATACAATCCTTACATCAAAGTGACGGCCTCTTTTGATTTTCTAAAAAATAAAAAAAGGGGTACGGCCTCTTTTAGAGTCAAGTTAAGTAATAAACTAATTTACTAATTAAGGTTTTGTTTGAAAATGTTTCTAGTTTCCGCTTTCAATTTTTAATTTTTTAAAATAAAAATAACATAATAATTGGAAAAACACACAAATAAAATAAAAAATACAAAAACTAATAAAAAACACAAAACAATTAAAAACATACAAAAATAAAAACAGAATACAGAAATAAAAGGTTGAATCAATTACGTCCTAAAATGTCCACCAATAACCTGTCGAAAGTTTTCTATTGATTACTTTCCAATACGAAGTCATAGATACTGACATATGAAAGGGGCAAGTTCTCTCTTATTCCTCAAATGTATGGATTGAGGCTTATTGTTCCTTTCTACATGTTCACGTAACTTTTTTAAGTGCTACTTTAAAGATATGTCATATCCTTTTATTTATATCAAGTAAAAGAGGAAAATATAAGTGCTGAATTATAGTTGAATTATCCATGGAAATGAAAATCAATTCTGCAGCTTTTATAATATGCTCTTTAAAGTTAGATATGAAGTCGTTGCCCTGGCCTCATTGACAACTTGTGTAGGATGGAATGCATCCCAAAACAAGTACAAGTTTCTGAAAGAGCATGGAGCTTTGTTGGGAATGCAGAGACCATATTCATTTACTTGACAGCAGTTCCTTATCTTAATCCCCATACCTGAATACTCATTAATCAATATTCATTTTAAGATCACACACTAATATTTTTGTAACAATAAATAAATCTATTGTTGTTGAATTAGAAATATATATGTACCTGGAGTGGATAGATTTTGAAGGACAGTTCCATAAGTATCCAAGTACACAAAGTTAGCATCCATAAGATCTTTGTTAAGCTGGTCTACAAGAGATTTAAGGTTGTTGTTAAATAAATTTGCCGCATTGTTCATGTAATCAACGCACAAGGAGCCATTGTTTCCATAAGTGGCAATAGCACTTGGTGTACACCCTATTTGGTCAAGTCCTGACAAGGCCACCTTCCGTGCTCCAGAATTATACAAACTCTAAACCAACCAGGAGCCATAAATAAATCACTCGTGTGTTAATATCATAAAAATATATTATCAATATAATAAGGGTGAGATTGCGTAATTAAGCATAATAAACTAACCTTAACTTTTTTTTTGTATTCTTCAATTAGAACTTTTGTGAATTGAACTAGACTGTACTCCTTGCTAGCATTGTAAAATTGGGGCCGGAAGTAGTTGTTGATGTAATCGTTACTGCCAATTACGAAAGAATATAAGCACTTGTTTAGGTGATTCATAGCTAATTCTTCACTTCCTAGTAAAGGAATTATGCGAGAGACAACGACTTGGTGTCTTTGAAGCTGGGTGGTTAAGTCGACATTAACACCCTGACCAAAAACAAAAACATTATTAAATATATGTAATTAAATAGCTATTAAGGTATACATATGTATGCAAAAACATGCTATCAATGAAAATGATGAAGAGTAGCAGCACTGCCCCTCTCATTGTAAACTATAACTAGAAAATTTTGGATTTTTGTTTTGAGTTAAACCAAAAATGAGTTCCAAATCTGTGTGTGCTAGTGCCAATAAGCATAGAGCAAGTGTGTACAAAAGTAAGTGGGTGATGCTAGTTTTGACATGAGGAGAGGTGAGGAAGAGAGAGTGTGAGAATTATACAAGAGTCGGGTTTTGTCAAGTGTCAAATTAGTCTTCACCTATAAAATTACTTCTTTAATATAAAATGTCTTTTTAACCATTTAATTAAGGTTTCAAATCAACATTAAGATATTACAGTTTAGATGGTCTATAACTAATTTTTTTGTTAGTTTATACTTTATAGCCAATCGATTATTTACAAATTTCATGCATTACAATGTAAATTTATTTAATAAGGACATTTTTTTATCTTTATATATTTTTAAATTATACTTAATAATTAATAATAAAGATAAAACTCCCAGAATAATTACTATGTAATTAAAAATTAGGATAAGATTGTAATTATAAAATTCGAATTGTATTTTTATACTACTCCAAAAATATTTCTTGTCATAGTTTCTTTTAATCGTGATATGGATGAAACTGTAAGACTAAACACATTATATTTCTTTCTTATGTAAAAAATTAATTGATCTTATAGATTAAAGTGTGGGGATACTTAAACAAACTTGTAGGTGCTTATTAGATAATTAGTTCACTGACCTTATTATAAGGAATGTACTTATTAGATAATAAGTTTACTGAACTGAATCAATTATAAAGATCTCAAATGGAATATTACGTATGTATCTATAGATTATCTCATTATGATGGTTGTATAATTTATCCTTAAACTTGTTATTACCAAAGTTATCTTATGTATAAATTATTATATATTTTGATATTACTTGTAATCTATTCTATTAATAAAACTGTAAGACTAGAATATATTATATTTCTTTCTTATGAAAAAAAATTTGGTCTTATAAATTAAAGTGTGGAGATATTTAAACAAATATGTAGGTATTTATTATATTGTAAGTTCACTGAACTGATGCGATTATGAGGATCCCAAATGGAATAATACTTGTATATCTATAAATTATCTTATTATAATGATTGTATAATTTATCCTTAGACTTGATATTACTAAAATTATCTCATGTAGAAATTATTATATACTTTGATGTTACTTAGAATCTATTCTACTGATGTAACTGTAAGACCAGCACACAATATATTTCTTTTTTTATGAAAAAGTAATTGATCTTATTGATTAAACTATGGAGATACTTAAATAAACATGTAAATATTAACTAGATAATAAGTTTATTGAACTAACTCGATTATAAGGATATCGAATGGAATATTACTTGTGTATCTATAAATTATCTCATTATGATAGTTGTATAATTTATCTTTAGACTTGATATTATTAAAGTTAACTCATATAAAAATTATTATATATTTTTATGCTATTTATGATCTATGCTATTGATATAATTGTAAGACTAGCACATGTTATATTTTTTTAGTAAAAAAGTAATCGATCTTATAAATTAAAGTGTAGAGATAGTTAAACAAAAGTGTAGATATTTATTAGAAAATAAGTTTACTAAACTAATCCGATTACAAGGATCTCAAACGGAGTATTACTTGTGTATTTATAGATTATTTCATTATAATGGTTATATAATTTATCTTTAGACTTGAGATTATCAAAGTTGTCTCATATAAAAATTATTATATATTTTGGATCTATTCTATGAAGTAGTTTAAATCAATATTAATTGGATATATTATGAATTATATAAAGATAGTTGATTGAATCAATAAAATATTCGTCACTTAAGGTACTTAGGAAAAATATTCCATTATTCTTGATTAGTAGTAATTTGAAAATTCTCTAACTAGAATGAATTAAAATTTGAAAATTACTTTCAAATATCAATTATAAATAATTTACGAATGAGCAAAAATGAATATAATTGGATCATTTAGAGTAGAACGATTTTCATATTTTAATTCTAATTAGAATATTAGATGACAAAAGGATTAAATTATACATTATAATCATTTATAGACAAATTAAGTCAAACTATGATATTTCTAATATTTAAATGGACATGATATGTCGTTAAATTTCAATCTTGATTTATGATTATAAATTGTTTAATTAGAAAATTAAAGATAAATTAAAAATATTTTTATTTTATTTAACTCTAATTATGAATTAAAATTGTAATTTATAATTATTACTAATATATTTGAAGCCTTATAAGTCACACATAAAGATTTACTAAATTAGACTTAAATGTGAAGTCTTAAAAACTTTAAGAATGAAATTTGCAATGTTTAATTTTATTAAAATTAATTATAATTATATAATTAGACTCTAATTGTAATATTAAGGATATTTTTTATTTTTCATATAAAAAGAAATAGAAAAGAAGAATAGCTTGCACTATTCTTCTTCTTCCTTTTAAGTTCTCCTATAATCAGTTCCATGGATACCATTAAAAGGTGGATAACTTGACAACTTGTGATTGATAGATTTACAAGAAATAGGAAATTCTAAGATAAAATAAATTAGGTTTTTTAAAATCTCATTATTTTTTATCTATTATTTTAATTTAAATTTGTAAAAGTAATCCAAAGATATTTTAAAAATTGTTTGCTACATCTTTATTCAATAATGGTTAATTTCCTAATATTTTCATGATCAAATTAGAGTCAGTGATTGAGGTCACAATGTGTATAAAGTGCAGTCTAGTACTGTGAATGCTATTGGTTGAGGACTAAAACATAGTCACAATGGCAGAATTTCAAATCATGCATGTATTCAAAAGGGTCATTGATCATAACTACACCAAGAAATCTTACTTGATTTTCAAGTAGGCGCAATTAAGTAGTCTTACTTAGAAGGCTAAGAGTCACGGGAAATTATTAGTGGAAGTGACACTATAGTAACTAAAGACAGAGGGACTATAGAATGTACGATCATATTATAAAAATGGAAGGTGAAAGCACGTAAGGCTCTGTATACTATTAAAATCTTTATTGAAGATGACATTTTTAAATATATAAAAGATGCATAAATATCAAAAGAGGCATAGGATATTCTTGCATCATATTACTATAAGAAAATGAAATACAGCTTTAATATTTGTAAAATGAGTTGATGGAAAATAAACAAAATGGAATGTTAATCAACTAGTACTTTTCCAAGATGAAGTCTCTCTATAATGAGATTGTAAATTTTGATTTTGAGTTTATAATCAGTGATTTTTGTAAAAGGAGAATCATTATTTGTATATTGAGATCCGAGTATCATGAATTTGTTATTGCTATCCTAGCATGACTAACCTAGTTGTCTTTGGAAGAACTTGTTATCCAATTAAAAAACCTTGGCTAAACAAATGACACGGGTCTTAGAAAAAAGTAAGGATAAGACACTCTTTAGCAGTAAAGGAAAGTGTTGAATTAAAGGCTGGATAAACTTTGAGACTAAGATGAATTATGAAAATAGATCTTTAAAAGAAGATCAAAGAAGCTCTAAAATAAAGAAAGGTTTAAAAAATTAGGCAAGAAACTATAAAAAAAATATGATAAATGCTTTAAGTGAAGAAATAAGGGTCACTTTGCCTTAGACTGCCACTTCAACAAGAAGTTTAATGAAGGCAATGTTGCAATTTGAAATCATAATAAAGTTAAAGATACTAGTGAAGAAGAATGGGATTTCAAAACTTTATTTAATGACGTTATACAAAAAAAATTAACACGAAAGGTAGCTACAATAATGACGAGTTTTTCAAATATGAAGAGGAGAAATTTTCTAGCACCATGGATGAAGATGCGGATGAGAAGGCATTAGTTTCACAGCAATCTAAGAAAATTGAATATAAGGAGGATTGAATTGTTAATTGCATGACAGCCAATGAGAGAAAAATTGAAAACTTATATGAATATGCAGGCCATCGAGAGATTGTAACCAACCAATAACTCAAGGTTGCCAGTTACTCATATTGGATAAGTTACAATAAGGCCACGTTTTTGTTCTAATCCAGTATTATTGCAAGATGTGCATCATATGCAAAGAATCACGAAAAATTTATTGTCAGTGTCTTTACTAACATCAAAGGGAAATGATGTGGTATTTCATTTAAATGAAATTAAACGATAATAAAGTATGTTAAAAGGTGCTAATATTAGACACAGTAAGTATGGAAGGTCAACTATTAAACTTTATCTATGTATTGTTAACAGGGCCATCATATGTCATTAGGACTAAAAAAAACAAGACAACGAACATATGACATGCACATATTAGATAGGTTAGTTACCATAAGCTGAAGACAATGATGAATAAGTCTATACTTAAAGGTTTTCCCCAACTCGATATTAAAGGAGACATCTTATGTTATGGCTATCAATAAAGGAAGGCATACTAGTTACTGTACAAGAAGTTAAGAAATAGAACTAAGGAGTCTTTAGAGCTTATGCACTCAGAAGTATTTGGTCTTATAAAGCAACCACCAATTGGAGTAATAATGTATATGGTTAACTTTATTGATGACTATTCCAAGTATGTTTAGATAAATCTAAAACATTTAATAAGTTTGAGGAGTTCAGATAAGAAAGAGAAGGAAGAGTAGAAAGAATATTCAATGTTTATTAGATAGAAGATTTGATGTTTGCATACTAATAATGGAAAGTAATATCTAAAAATTTATCTAAACATTTAAGAGTTTGGAATTAGAAGACAACTAACATTTCTAGGGACCATATAAAAATGAATTTATTGAAAGAAAAATTGACATATAGCAAAGATATGTTGAAGCAAGCTATATTCCAGAAATAAGCCAGGAAGGTTTTGGGAAAAATGAATAAAGATAATAACACACATGATCAGTTGACTACCATAAGCAATACTAGAGTTTGTATTGCCCATTGTAATGCTATGGAAGATAAAGCCTACAGTTAGCTATTCCAGAGTATTTAAATGTGTCTATTATGTTTTCGTACACTATTACATTTATAGTAAACTTGATAAAAAAAGCAATCTAATACATCTTTGTAGGCTATAATAGTGAACGAAAATGATGCAGATACTATGATCCAAGAACTAATAAATGTTACATATAAAAAACGCGGTGGTTGGTGAAGTTTCTTCTTGGTTGATAACATAAAAATAACACTTTGAAATTCAAAACAAATGAAAGAAAGATTGAAAAAACGGACACAGAAAAAATCTTAAAATTTGAAATAGTGGAGATTATACTCCATAAAATTTAGTTGTAAGCCCATGGAAAATCAAAGTGCATGAAAAATTTACAAAGGTGTTCAGCCTAATCAAAAATAAATTGATGGCAATGATGAGAAAAAACAATAATTAAGAAAATCAAAATCCTAATCTAAGATATGCTAATATGGCTCTTATCGAAGAAAATAAAATAATAACATTTAAAGAAGATGTTAAGAAGGACATAAGGAGAAAAGCAATGAAGGAAGAGTTACAAGAGTTGAAAGAAAAAAAGATGAATGAAGAGTTACAATAATTTAAAGAAAATCATACATAGGACTTGATACTACTATCTCAATATGTAAAACCTTATCTTATAAATGGGTTTACAGGATAAAAGATCAATTAGATGGCTCAATACATAGATACAAGGTGCAATTAGTGGTTGGAGGGATTTTACAACAGTATGGATTAGACTATGACAAAATGTTTAATTCTATAACATAGATAACCATTGTGTGTATTTTTATAGCACTAGCACATGAAAGTTCTGATAGATGGACGTGAACAATGCCTTTCCTACATGGAGAGGTTGATAGAGATATATAAATATATATGGATCAATAGAAAAAGATTGAGAGTAAGGCTTATTCCATATACATTTGCAAGCTTTGTAAAGTCCTATATAGAGTAAAACAATTGCTAAGAGATTGGTATAGTAAGATAGGTGAATTCTTGATCAAAGTAGTTATTCATTTGCTAATGCATATTCGAGCCTATTTATTAAAGCATGTAAAGGGAAACTAGTAATTGTACTAGTTTACACAGATGATTTAATAATCACCGAAGATGAAGAAGAAGAGATCTGTCAAATAAAAGAAAATCGCTTAGTTCAATTTTAGATGAAAGACCTTAGAGAACTCAATTATTTTCTTAGACTAGAAGTTGTTCATATCTAGAAGGGACTGTTTCTTTTTCAAGAGACTGTTTCTCCTTACGTCCTTCTGCTAAAGAACAAAAGGACCTAAAATATATTACTATGTATAGATAGTTGGTTGGAAGCTTGACACTTATAAGACCAAATATTACATTTACAGCTATACCGGTAAGCCCTTTCATGCAAAAACTAAAGAAATTTTGTCTTGATACTATTTAATGAATCCTATGGTATATGAAAGAAATAGTTGAGTGTGGTCTTTTCTATAAAAGAGATGAAGTCTATAAACTAGTCAGTTACTAGGATGTTGATCATGCTAGCTATCCTGACACATGTAGATCAACTATGGATTACGTGGTTAAGTTTAGGTCAAGACCAATATGATGGTGTAGTAAGAGATAACTAACAGTATTATTAACTACTGAAGTAAAGTATCAAGCTGAAGTAAAGTATCAAGCTGCAGTAATGGCCATCTAAGAAAGTATATGGTTAGTTTAATTACTGGAAGATCTACATCATCAAATTTAGTATGGTATAAATTTTCATCGCAATAATTTATCAGCTATGAAGTTGGCACAAAATCTAGTGCTTCATCTAAGAACCGAAAATGTAGAGGTACATTACCAATATCTTCAAGAGAAGGTGTTACAAGGAGATATAGAGACGATTCCTATTCATATAGAAGAACAAATAGTAGTCTTATTTATGAATGAACTCTCTATTGTTAAATTTGTGAAGTTATGCAAGAAATTATGGAAAAATGCTTGAAAATGAAAGAGTCAAAAGTCGATATTAAGAAAGAGAAATAGAGAGCAGCAGCACCGCCTCTCTTAATCTAGAAGAGGAATGAATTAGAAATTAGAAGAAAATATTCTTGTAATTGAAAACGAAATAGTTTTTAGAAGAAGCTATAGCCACCAACATTAACGTGTGGTTATTATTCATGAAACAATTGACATTGTAAACTATAACCAAGAAACTTTGGGTTTATGTCTTGAGTACAACAAAAAATGAGTTTCAATTCTATGTGTACTAGTTTCAATAAGTATAGGATAAGTGTGCATAAAAGTGAGTGGATTTTGTGAGTTTTGACAGGGGGAGCGGTGAGGAAGAAAGTTTGTGAGAATTACGCAGGACTCAAGTTTCTGTAAGTGTGAAATTATTCCTCACCTTAAAAATTACTTCTATGAGTCCTTTCTATAATTTGGTTAAGGGTCCAAATCAAGAAATGATTAGTTTTCAAGTCAAACTATAACTCGTTATAGTTCCTTTGGAAATTGAATATACTATGGGAAAAGAAATTTGTGAAGAGAAAGGCCTGGTTATAAACTATTACTTCTAATTAGCTTAAAGAAAGGAGGAAAAAATACCGCGGCTTTTCCAGTTTCACTTCGTATTCCTGCCGTACCAGATGCATAATTCACCCCCTTGAGTATTTGAGAACCAGAAGCAGATACATATGAAGGAATGAAACTGTCAAAACCCATAAGCTCACCTGTACGATGTGGAATATTGATCAAGTAATTACTAATACAAAATAGAGAATGAAAATTTTGGAATATTAAAACCTAAAAAAACTATTTTGTAGTCTACTAAATATGATTTTATATAAAGATGACTATAGAAATAACAAGAAATCTTTTATAGAAATCTTCTTTACACAAATAAATATATTGCCAAACATAAAAGATAATTTGCCTCTAGCGTAATTCTCATATTTTTCCTCGAAGGTCCCTATATCCGAGTTTGAGTCCCATCTACACCAATACTTTACATGAATAAATTGAGGAAAGAAAATTGGAATACGCGCAAATGTAATAGGACTTGTTTATCTGTTTATTTCTGTATACCTTGGTCAGTGGAAGACAAAACCTATCAATCACCAAAAAGTATATAATATCCTGAATATGAATGATACCCTAGTAAGGAATCCTAATCAACAATCACGATAACCTGCATGGCTCCCAAATTGCTATAACTCATGGAACTGCTACATATATGTAGTAATGGCTCATGATAAAATTATCTTTTACTACAGAAGTGTTTTCCAATAGCATTCTAATTTTAGAGGAATATATAAGCTTTTCAGAATAGCAAAAAATGAATCATTAGCTTTCAGAAAGAAAAAAAGAAAAAAAAAATCGTGGATTATAACTAAAAAATATATATAATTGAAGCACAAAATTGACAAAAATAAGGTCTATTATTGTTGTGTTTATTTAGATGCGATGAAAATACTCGACCAATTATATCCGCTGACGTTCGACCATTAGTGAACCTTCCTGTGGGGCCATAAGGGAAGTCTATGCCATACGGCGGGTAATCAGCCTTGACGACGGTGGCAAGGTTGTTGTTGTTGCCACTGTCCACCAACGAGTCTCCGAAAATGAAATAACATGGTACTTGTGGTTTTCCATTAACGCAATTATTCAA
>JAOXYD010162197.1:0-10245 GCA_028565735.1 Pinacopodium congolense | reverse complement strand
TCCGTTCCGTTCCGCGGCCGGTACGGGGCGTACCGGCCGGTACCGGCCGGTACGGAACGGAATTCACAACCTTGGCTTGAAGCTATGTATAAAATTTTTTATTAAAAATTTATCAGTAATTAAAAAAATATATGTCTAGCTGAATAAAGATCAAAATTAAAATTTTCTTATGATTGATTTTCCATTAATAAAAAAATCTTCCATTCAAAGTACCTTTAAATAGTTATTTATACTTTTAGGATTTATAGAGCTAATTAAAGTAAGTTGAACATCGTTAATTTTATATTATAAAAATTTTTATGACCTACTCCTCGACGAGGATAAATTTTAATTAAATTTATTATGTACGGAGATCCAAAAATTATTGATATAATTTTTATCCTTACATTGAAATTTTTGTTTTTTGCAAAAATAAGAAGATTAACCTTTTTTCTTTGTGTATCACATATAACATATCTTTTAGAACTACAATCAGTTAATCTTTTTTCTGAATTATATTTTAGCTCTCATGTAATATGTGTGATTAAAATGGCGAAATTAGTGCATGACAATGTTTTAGCATATAAACATTTACAAAAGAGGTAGAATTTGACAAAAGTTTTGAAAGATTTTTACAATAAATGATTACCTTAATATTCTTAAAGTTGATAAATTAACTATAAAAGAAAATTTTATTATTATGAGGATAACTTAAAATTTTGTATTATTCAAACAAATATAGAGCAATTATTAAGATTGAACTATAATTCAGTTATTAATATTTGTATATTTGGTATTGTGCTTCTTTTTTATATCATAAAAAAATACTTCTTATACAATAATTGTTATTTCTTCCTTGTATGTCCTTTTAATAATTTCCTTTTTAAAGGTCTGTCATAATATATGAAATGAAATGTCACTAGGACTTTTTTGTATGAAATATGGCATACTAAATTTAACTTTATTTGGATAATTCATGAATTTTGATAATAAACTTTGAATTTTATGTTAACTTAAATATATATATATATATTGATTTTTAGGTAATTATCCTAAAAGGCAATTACAAAAAAAAGATTAAACTTTGAAATTAAAGGATTAAACGATTTTTAGAAGTAAGTGAATCCACTTTATTGATCTTTCTCTTTTGTTGAGAAAGTCACCTCCTCATTTATTACGTAAGAATGTTTGGCTGCCATGCGTTCCATCCCTTCACGATAATTTATATGATTGTACTTTCTACTCCATCCGTTGAGAATGGTACGAATATCTTTTAAAGTATACAATGGTCTCTGTCTAAACTCCCTCTTTGAAGTGCTAAAGACGCCTTGCTTAAAGCAATAAATTAGGTTCACTTCCATTTTCGGTTTTTTTCTTATTTTTTAAATATAAAAATAGTATAAAATTTTTAAAAATAATATATTAATATAATATAAAAATTAAGAAAACAGTAAAAAACTTTAAAAAATAAAATATATATATACATAAAAATAAAAATAAAAATAAAAAGTAAAACTAAACATATATTTTTTAATATATTTGAAGAAGTAATCAAATCAAATTGTTCTTCTTACGTAAAACTAATGGATTTACTTAAAGTACTTTTTAATACTTATTTATACTATGCTTTTTTTAATAGACTTCAAGAAGTAGTCAAATCAAATTGATGAAGATGTGCCTATTGATTGAACTTCATGCTAAAAAAGGGCGAGTTATTTCTGTTATTACTATAATTTTTTTTCTTATTTAAGAAAATCGTGAATGTTCCAATCGATGAAGATATGACTATTGATTGAACTTTTCTTTCATTGTTTGTTGTTTCCATGAGAAATATGCAAGTTATACGAGAATTAAAACTCTTTAAAAGAGTTTAGATCCATTTCATATTGTAATAATATCTATAAGCCAATTTCTAAGTTGATTATAAACAAGTTAAAGGAGTTCTTGAAAGATTTATAAATCCTTCTTAAGATGCCTTAATTAAGGGGAGAAATATATGGGATGATGTGTTGATTGCTGAAAGCTATTTAGGTCTTATAAAAGGAAAACTTCTAGTAAGAATTGTGCAACTAAAATAGATGTCAATAAGTCATATAACTTGATTAAGTGGAGCTTTATTCTTCATAATCTTAAGTCATTTAGATTCCCTTCAAAGTTTGTGCTATGGATAGAGCTATGTATATCCATGGTTTTTTATTGCATAATCATCAACACTTACAAGGATTACCAAGAGTTCTAAGGGATTAAGGCAAGGGGATCCACTCTCTCGTTACTTTTAACCCTAGTAATAGAGATGTTAACTAGGCTGATCAAATACTCAATATGTAAAGATAGAAAATTTAGATTACATTCCAAGTGTAAGAAGCTGAAAATTAGTGGTCTTTCCTTCACTGATGATTTGATTTTTTTTCTATTTTTGATCTTAAGTCTTTAAACATTCTAATGGTTGCCTTAAATTCTTTTAAGACTTTGTCTAGCCCCAGCATCAATAAAGAGAAAATTAAGGTGATTCTGTCTAAGTCTATATCCTTGGAATAATAATTTCTACTGGAAGACCTACTACACATGATCTTCAACCCATTATAGAGAAGATTTAAAGGAGGATTTCATGTTGTAGAACAAGATGCTAAGCATGGCAAGCAATTCAACTTATAAAATTTGTCTTAAATAGCATGCACGCTTTTTAGTTAGCATACATATTCCTTCTTGTTAATTTCATCAATTCTAGTGAGCAAATGTTGAAGAGATTCTTATGGTCTAGTGATTGGTCTCTAAGAGCAAAGGTAAATATTAAATGATCACAGGTTTGCTCACCAAAGTAGGAAGGGGGGCTTAAAGTACATTATGTTAAAATCACATATATAATGTTTTTGGTAAAATGAATTTAGAGGCTTGTAGCAAAAAAAAAGTAGGCTTTAAGAGTGAGATGGATGCACTCATATTATTTAAAAGATCAATCTTTTTAGAGCATACAACATTGGTTAACACATTAACACATCTTAGACACTTGTAATTTTACTTAGGATAAGGAAGTTGCTAAGATTTTATTTCTTTTGCAAAAAAGAAAAGTATTACACATCATTATTTCAGTTTGATAACTAGACAGGTCAAGGGCCTATATATAATGAGCAATGGTGTTCAATTTCCCAAACCTCTTATCCCTAGCAATTGTAAAGTGGCTGAGGTGTTAGACTCATAAAGAAGCTTGTTACATCAAATTCAGGACTCTAAATTTATCCACAGCTCTTTTGAATTTCATTCTAAATAATAAAATAGAAGATCAAGTAATATAGACTAAAGTACTCCCAGGTGTTTACTCAAACTCGCCGTGCAGGGATGTCTAAAGGCAACACTTCTATAAGGTAAGCTAGGGTAAGTTGATTTGGTTTCTTCAAGCTTCTCCTTTAAGCCTCTTTTATTTTTTTAGTTAGCCTTGAAAAGGAAATTAAATACAAAAAATATATTTCAAAGATTTATGACAATTAATATGACTTGTACATTGCGTGAAAAGGTCCTAGAATTTATTTCTCACTTATTTTTTAGCTGTGATTTTTCCTCAAGCATTTGGAAAGCAGTTTAGGATCGTTACAACCTTTAATTGGCTCTTGTGTGTTTATCTACTTTATGCTTCTGATTGATTAAAAAAAACAAATGGATGGAGGTGATATGGTGATTAGTAAAAAGTGTCCATTAGTAATCTGGTTTGTGCTATTTGAAATGAGAGGAATCAAAGAGTTTTTCTTAACATGACAAAAATAGAAGGCATTTTTCTAGAGGATTTCTTTCTGTCAATAAGGATCCAATTAATAGCTTATAAGGCTTATCTTGAATGTAGCTATTCACTAGATTGAAATGGAGAATTAAAGTTTGAATTTTATATCTGTCTTGGTATGAATACATTAAATGTGGCTATTTCATTATATTGAAATGGAGAATTAGAGTTTGAATTTTATGTATCTCTTAGTCTGAAGTGACTTACAAACCATCTCCTAGACTTCTAAGTTGTTGGCTTTATTATTGTTATAAATATCTATTATCATACGTTGAGAATGATCAAGATCATGATTGATAGAGATGAAGATAAGGTCGTAGCTTCTTAAATTTTTAATCGATCAAAGGTGATTTTCGATAGATAACCTTTTTTTAATTAGGAAAATGTTAAACGAAGGACTTAGTGCCTTTTTTATGTAAGGGTTGAATCTGAAGTGAACTTGGATTAGTTTAAACCTTATAATTATATTTTATTAATTCATTTGAATTAAGTTTTAAAAAAATAAATTAAGCCCAATAAATTAAGCCTTAAGAAGACATGGAAAGTTCAATAAACGAAATTGAAGGCCCTGAGTTAAAGGAAAATTAGAAAAAGACTTAATTGAGGCTAGTTCTTAGTTCATCAATCACTATCTCACAAGTTACTTGCACTAAAACTGTTATACATAATTGTCGCAATAATAATTTTAATAAAATAAAGTTAATTTTTGTAACATCTTTTGAAAAAACTTATATGTATAATATATGTGTAGGTATAATTGTAATATTAAAATAACATTATAAGTTTATACGAATATGCCAAAGAAGCATACTTTAACAAAGTTTATAAAAGTATTTGCAAAATTATGATTGCATTATTATTATTTTATTTAATAAACCAAACTTGGCAAAATTTTAATAAAATAAATTTTTTTAAAAATTAATTAAGCATTGTTGTCGTTTCCTTAACATATAAAATCATGAATTTCCTCTTATAATGACTAATGAGGACCTCCATCTCTTTTAAATAGTATAGAGAGTTTAATTGGTGATTTTGTGTATATAGTATATTCTTTAAAGTATCAACTTTCTCCTTTTTACCTTTTCGATGTGTAACATTTCATTAATATTGTTTTTGATTTACCTTCCATAAAAGAACTTTAGAAGAAAATTTTGTTATTATGAGCATAGTTTGAATATTTTACTTAAAATAATAAAATTTATTATTCAATCAAATATTAATATTATTTTAGTTACTTACAAAGTATGTATATTATTAAAATCCTATAGCTATAAATAAGGTGATACACATTATTGCAATCCATAAAATTATAAATATAGCCATTTGAAACAAATACCTTGTTTCATTTAATTTGTCATTTGGTGGATGACACATGTATATGAAATGTATTCTATTTAATCTTTCAATTTATAAAACAAAATTTTCAAAATTTTGTAAATGATTAATTGATTAATTATGGCATTTTAAACATAAATATTTATAGTATAATGGGTACTAAGTGAACAAGACTCTTAATTAATGAAAAATATAAAAATATATTGAGTATAACAAAAGTTTATTAAAAATACAAAATAAGTTTAAAAAGTGGATTTTGATTTAAAAATTTAAATTCAACGGCCTAAGTCTCGATTGCCATGGCATTGAGCTTGGAAAAAAGGCTTAATAAGCATAAATTTGCCTTCCAAAAAAGGAGGGGGACTAAGGATTACTCCCTCAAATCTCACTAGCAAATTTTTTATGATCGAGAGGTTATGAAGATTACTATATAACAAACAATCCTTATGAGTAAGATAGATTTATTTTTACCATTTAAAAAATGAAAACATATGGAGCTTTAAACCCAAAACAACCTATTCATAAACTCCGATTAACATACTAAAGCAAAGTGATGCAATCAGATTAGTGTTTAAAAGTAGGGTAGGAAAAGGTGCCACAACCTTTTCGTGGTTTGATCATTGGCTGCTTATTGGCCTCTTAGAATGGTCTCATGATCTGGCTCCTTTAGAAAATTTTATCCCTAATGGCACAATTGTTCAATAAGCTCTTAACTCTTATAAATTCCACTTGGAAAGATCATCTACATCTAATTCCATACAACAAGCCCTAGGCTTTAGCTTAAGGCATTATAAGGAGGATGAGTTACAATGGATAATTTTAGCTAATGGTAAGTTTAGTAACAAGAACTGTCATTTATTATTCAGGCAATAACACCCTAAGATTATGTAACATAAGCTAATTTGGTTTGGACATTCTCTCCTACGAGCTGCACTCATATTGTAGTTAGTTATTAAAGGAAGATTGAGTACTCTTGATAGATTGAATATGATTTTCAATTTAGCAGACAATTACTTATTTTGCAATCAAAGAAAGGAATTAAAGGATCACCTGTTTTTTGAATGCCATTACATCAAGTTTACATGGGAAAGCAATGTGCAGTTTTGTAACACACAACCTCAAATAAAAACCTAATAGGATATCTTGGATTGGTGCAACAAGGATAAGACTTTGTATACTGGTGATAAATTATTACTAAAAGTTTCTCTAAGCTATGTGGTGTCTTATTTATAGAAGGAACGAAATCCAGGAGTTTTTAGTAGGAAAAAGATGTGGCAGAATAGATTGCTAACAATAATGATTAAAAGGATTAAAAAAACATACAATAGTCTATGGCATTTATAAAAGCTACAACCCTCTAATAATGCAAAACTAAAGATTGCCTAAACCTCATTAACAGGTTTAAAGATTGTGCGAAAGATTAACATTGGTATGCGACGATATAAAGGCTTAGACAGTTTTAAACTAGAACTAAAGGAAGAATGAGCTCAAGATATGAACTATGCTCATAAGCTTAGACATAAGGAATTCCTCCTAAATGATGAATTCTTGTTAGATATTATGTCGTTATAAATTTGTTTCTCCAAATTGTTGTACATCCTATTGGCTTTAAGCATTAATATACTTTTAATTTATTAAAAAAAAGTTTTGCATTAACATATAAAATGTCCTATAAATTCAGTTGAATTATAATTTATAAATTATGATCATTTAAAATTAGAGTAATTAAAAATTATAAACCTTTTAATTAATAGCATTTGGAAGATTAGTATATACAATTTGAGGATTAGATTATGTCAGCATTTGGAAGACTGTCTTTTATTTCAACAATACTTGTTTTATTATGGGTCCCAGTATGGGCTAGGTGAACACTTTTGATCTTAAGGTTAATCTTTGATAATAATAAAAAAGTGCTTGGAAACATTATTTTTAAATGCAAATAATCAATTAATTAAGCAAAGGTCTTAGAAGACTCCAGAAAAATGTGGGACATAGAGCAGGAACTAAAGGAAAACAAATTACCCAAATTAATCATTGACAAGATCCGATAGAAAGAAATCCTCGCCCTAGAGGAATTAGGGCAAAGGCACCTCTAATCCTAAAAGCGAGTTCAATTTAGGGCAATCAGTCATGCAAGCCAATCTCATAGGTCATTTAGGGATTTTGGTCACCATCAAAATGCCTAGATCGCATTGCCTAGCCGTTAAAGCATGGAAGCATAAGTCCAGATTCTCTATTGCACCTGTAAAGTAGTTTTATCATGTAAGATTCTCCTAAACCTCTTCATCAATTGAAATTTATTGAATAAATGCAGAGGAATGATTCCCAAACCCCCTTGTCTTTAAGCAAACAAACAATACTCTATTTAACCTTAGGAAAAGCTTTTCACCCAAGATCCTTAAGTGCGAGTTAATAGATTTGATAATGTTGATATGAATAGCTATGTTAGAGTTCCAATGAATATGCAAGTTATTCAAGATAGAATTAATCAACTAAGCTTTACTAACCAACGTTGGGTTCCTAATACATCAGCATACAATCCGTTTCTAAATCTTTTCTATTAGCGTTTGGAAATCCATGAATGAAACATTATTTAATTATTGTGATGCAAAAAGTCTCCTTTGTTTTTTCAAAGATGTAATTTAGTTATTACTATTATTTAGGGTACTATTTCACTCTTAACATTTATAAAAATAATGTAATTTATCTCTTAAATTGCAACTCAATTAAATTTTTTGTTAAATTATTATGAAAGTTATACATATATCGATTTAAATCACTTATTTTTAAAAGGAATTGCAACGACAACTATTATGTAAATTAACTGACCCCAAAATCTAAAAGTATCTAATCACTTAAAATTTGGAGTAATAAAAGTGTTTAAAAAAAGGGTAAAGATTTTTTTTTAAGAAATATGAAGAGTTTATTTATGAGGGAGTCGAATTTGACAATTTTAGTGTAGATTTTAAATTATTTTTTAAAATTATCATTTGTAAAAATATGTGAAATTAATAATAATTTAACAATATTTTAATAAAATTAAGATTTAAAAAATAAATTTCATTATCATATAAAAATTAAAAGGTAAAGTGATATTTCAAAAAATGTTTTGAAATAAATTATTTTTAAAAAATATTAAGAGATCCAATCATTGAAATCCAATTAAAAATTGAAGACTCCGGAATCTAACGTGCACGTCACGTAATAAAGTCTCACGTCGCTTTATTTGCGCAAATAGTGGGGCTGGGCCACTAACGGATAGCTCAATTTGCACAATAACGGGCCACAGGCCGACAGTAGGGTAGGTTACTGTTAATTTAAATCGACAGCTCGTTATTGACATTTTAAATCATTCTTCGTATTAACGATTATAAAGTCTTTCATTATTAAAAAAAGAAACAATAATTAGGTGATACGCGGGAGATAATTTGACTCTTTTTATTATTTTGCTCTTTTATATATCATAAAAAACGGAAGAGACAGAATGATAATTTGCCCGCAGGTAGCCACGACGGAGGTAAGGTAACCAGTGGTTCAATAAGGGACCTTGGAAGATTGGTTGGGCTCACAGCCTCACTGTCGCAGTCACTTTTTCGGATTAACTGTCCCAGTTCTCTGACTTTTCAACCATGGAAAGTATGAATTTCAGTGACGTTTATGAATTGAAATACATGATAGTTAGCTATTATTATCCAAATTCTTCTTTGAATGTTATACCACCGAAAGTGATAACTATGAATTGAAGAAACGCATGCTTGTTATTCTTCTTTGATTTATCAACCACCTAATTGATGGGACTGACCACTATGATCTGAAGTTCTGAACATATGCTCTCTTTTTTTTCATTTACTTTTCTTATACGCACTTAATCTATAATTATAAATTTAAAAAATTATTTAATAAATCAACAACACTTTTTAAAAAAATTAAGTTTTTATAAAAATTTTAAAACTTTAAATTTAAGATTTTAAACATTTGTGTCTCTTGAAAGTGAGAAAAACACGTGTTTTTTTACTGCTATTTAGAGAGGAAGTTGAATGGTCTCGAGTCCCTAAAATTTTGTAGGAACACATCTTGATAAGGTTCTGAAAGCTATTGCATTGGGCCAAATGCCCCATCACTTGTCAATTACGCAGAATGTTGACAACCACGTGCGCTGAAGAAACTATCAACGTGTCTTAAAGTGGAACTGACTTTTCGTTTCTGTGAAAATTTTAAGTAAATTTTCCTTTTATAAAATTTATTTTATATTGTTGGATTGGATGTATTCATCTCTAGTTTTTTTTTAAATATTATATTTAATTTCTTTTGTGGTAAAATTTTTTTTATCCTAACGTAAACTGTGATTTTCATCTGATGATAATTTTTTCTAATATTATATTATTAATCATAATAATTTTTTGACGTTATTGATCACACTACAGAATTTATACTGTATTTTAAATGTCAGATTAATCTCTTGAAATTTTTGTATTTTGATGGCTAGGTAGTTAACCTTTGAATTTGTTTATCTGTTGTATTCTACCTGCTCTTAACGGATAACAATCTTTACATATACATACATAATAAATTCAGTCTAAAATAGAGATTTAAACAATTTTTATTTTTTTAAAAAAGCAAGATATAAAAGTGTGTTTAGATTGTGTTATTACTACAATATCCTTTATGAAGTATTTGGTATTGTTTTTATTGTAATTTTAAATTGATTTATATATTTTTTATTGATTTTGTGAGTTTTTGTCGGTATTTGTATTATAAAGCTACAACATTCTTTAGGATATGTTTAGTTAGATTTTTAGTTATGATTTTTTTAATTTTTTTGTATTGATTTTTAATTTTTGTCAGTTTTTTTTATTATTATATTATTTTTTGAATTTCAAAACTATTTTTTTAATTTATATATTTAAAAAATTAAAAAATTAAAATTAAAAACGAAAAATCAACAAAAAAAAGTCAAAGAAGAGATCTATTAAGCCCATTCATCTATATTAGGCCCACGAAACCCAAGATATTTTTAATTGATTCCAGATGATCCATTTGAACTTATTTCTTTCATTTGGCATTCTGAATTTGGTAGTTGAAACGTAAGAAGTGGATCCTATGTTTCAACTTGGATAAGATTTAGGAATTTACGTAAATTATTTATTACGTAGTATAAA
>JAOXYD010162187.1:0-10245 GCA_028565735.1 Pinacopodium congolense | reverse complement strand
CCTCGTGGGATCGATATCAATTATACTATAAGTTGCGATCTGTATACTTGCAGTGTAGTTAAAACTAGCAAACAATGCATCTATCAAATGTTTAGTTGCAAAATTAAGACTTGCATAAAAAGTCAACATTAGTGAGTCCAAGTCGAATATGTGGCATGGGAACTTCTTGAACATATCCTTCCATTGTTGGCAAGCTTTATATAATTTTTTCTACTCCTACTGTTGAAAGTAAATAAGTAGTTCATTACATAGCTTAATTAACATAGATAAAGGGAAATAACTAGTTAGGAATTTCTCCTCTAATTGTTTCTAGGATGTAACAGATCTAGAAAGATTATATTTTAGCCATGAATTTCCTTTGCTCCTCAGTGTGAATGGGAATAATCTCCACCTAACTACTTCTTTTGAAACCCTCACTGAGCTTGAAGGTGTTACAAATCTTTAGGAAATTACCTATATGGGAGTTTGGGTCCTCATTTGGAAGCCCATAAAACTGTATGTAGTTCTATAGCAATTGAATTATATGAGAATTGAGTGTTATTACCCAAGGAAAAGCATAAAAAATCGATAAGCTAAAATTAGTCAAATCGAACAGGATGCTAAAATTAATAATCCCCAAAAATGAAACTAAAAACTTGTTAATTGCTAAGCTAACTTAACTTGTTTTAAGTTATACCATAAGTGAATAGGTCATAAAATTGTAGTATAATAGATATCTTCACATAAGGACTAGGATTAGGCACCTAACAATTTGAGCTATACTTTGTTTAATGCACAAAATCAAATAGCTATAACTAAAAATAAACTAAAATAAAACAACCTAGCAAATTAATAAACAAAAGTGCAGGAACTTGTGAATTCAAGATTAAAAACTAAGAATCATTTCTATCTGTGTTTTTAATCTATTTTACCTTATTGATTCAATAATGTTGGCTCAAGATATACTAATATTTTACTCGTCCTCTCTTAAGGTGTATCTAAATTTCCCTAGTTGAATAAGATAGAATTAACTTTGTAATCTCTCAATTTAACAAAATCTATCCTAAATACCTAAGTAGTTATGAGACAATCCTATAGACAATCAATTAATATCTCTCTTAAACCAATTAATGACCTAGTATTTGTAGATCTATTGGATGCCAACTCTCATTGTACAACCTAGCAAAAATTCCCTAGCTCAAATTCTCAATCTATTGCAAGGTATAAGCATAACAAATATCATAAACATTCATTTATTAAATTAACAAGAAGAGTTCAATAAAATAGTTGAATATATAATTCCTAGAAAAGAGTTTATCCCCACATGATATTAGTGATTCCTCTAACTAGCATATTTTCCATAAAAAGAGTCAGGAAAGAGAAGAAAGAATGAAACTATGTTAAACTTGGCACTTTTCTCTTCACTCTTAGGTGGAAAATCTAGAAGTTGGTTTGCCCTTGAAGAAAATGGATGGGTGATCTTGATTTTCACTTTTAGAAGTCTTCAAAACCTAATTTTTGCCTCTTTAAGCAAGTTCCTAATGATTTTTTGATGGCTCCTGAGGTTTTATAACCCTTAAATATGTCAAAATAATTTAAAACATCTCGGAACATGTGAGCCTTGTGTGAGATTTTAAAGTACACTACCATGATCGTGAGAATTCCTTCTCTAGATTCTTTTCTTCTTCTCCTCTTTTGGTTCCCTAATTCAATTCCAAATGTAAACACAGTAAACACCCACCTTAAAAAATTCCAATTCATGGCCAATATCATCACTAGACGCTTAAAACACACAAACAGTTACAATAACATTAAAAGAACATGAACCTAAGTCCTAAACAAAACATTTTTATCCTAAACATGAAAAACTACACACTTAACCACTAAAGAAAATATATCTTAAGGCAAAGCTATCAGTATGAGCATTAGAGAAATAATAGGTGACTGTGTTGATATTGTTGCATTCATTATATCATTTTATACCTTTCAGGTATTAGTTTTGACCAAGATGAATTTGGGTAGTGTTGTGAAGTCTAAGAATTTGATTTTAAGGCATTTGGTTAAGAATTTTTATTTTTGTGTTTTTGATATCATTGAAAGGGTTATTCTTTACCAATTTTAAGGAAAATTATAAAGGTTCCTCTTCACCGATTTGAGAAGCAAGATTATGTGGATTACTTTTTACCCTTAAGTACAATTATATTGGGTTACTCTTCACCCTATTTGTAATAAGTAGGATTGTAAAGGTTACTCTTCATTACTTTGTGGAAGAAGTTGTAAAGTTACTCTCCACCTTAGGAAAGAATGGCCTAATCAACTTACTTTGTGGAAGAAGTTGTAAGGTTACTCTTCACCTTGGGAAAGAATGGCATAGTTGAAACTCCAACATCATATGTGTTAGGATAGGATTAAGCCTAAGTGGTTTGGCCAAACCTCTATAGATTCTTGTGTACTCTTCTTTCCCCGATCTCTTTACATATTTATAGATTCTTGAGTTTTATTGAATTTTATTAATATTGGCATAAGCATATCATTCTATTTCCTCTAGATTATGCAACCTACTTGCATAGTCTAAATCATGAATGCAATTATGCATAAGAAAGTGCTTTAAGAACGCCAAAATGAACCAAGCAAATCATACATTAAAAATTACAAACACAAACATATATAAATTCTATATTGGTCTTCCAAAATTTTAGTCTTTAACACTTCAGGAAATCCAAACTGGCTCCAAGACTCCATAAACACATTATTTCTTACTTTATTTGTGCACCCATCTTTCAAACAATTATCCATAACAAAATATTAGTATAAAGATTGTTTTTTCATCATTAAAAACATAATGGAACTGCCCTTAATTAAAAAATATCTTCCTTTTTGTTGATGAAAAAAAATGATATTATAAGCTATGAAGCTATAAATAATCACCTATCATTCCATAAATAATAAAAATCACTCAACATCATATGATCATCATTGAAAAATATTGGCCTACTTTTGACACCAAAAACAATACAATCAACAAATTTCAAATACAATTACAAATCTACAATCATTAAAAAAATCATAATATCATAATGAAAATTAAAAATTTTCAAAATTAATCAGCTCCCACTAAATTTATCGCAATCTCTTAACAATTTTCATAAATTCAACTTTAACAAAAATAAATGGGTTAACAATTTACCAACTTTCCCTAAGTTGGTTAAAAAGTTTCACTTTCCTTACATTTATGCATTAAAAAAATTTCAAAAATTTTTAATATTCCTAATAAATAAAACATAATATCATATTTATATCTCTCCTTTTTTAAAATCATCAAAAAAAAAGTAAAAATAGGCATTAAAATAAGAAAAATCATAAAAAATAAGACATATCATAAACTTTAATCCATTTAGAAGGGAAAAGAGAGGGGTGAAATCAACATGAAGCAGACAAATGAGAATCATAATGAACTATTTCTATCATGCCTAACTCTCTCTTAATCATATAAAATCTATATTCACAGATTAGTTTAGTGATGATATCTACTAATTGATGCATGGCATCAATAAATTCTAGTTCAATATCCCCATTTTGAACACGATCTCTAATAAAATGAAACTTAATTTCTATATGTTTTTTCCTAGAATGATAAATAGGATTTTTTGTGTGATAAATAGCGCTTGTATTATCACACATACTAGGAAAATTTTAAAGCTAAATCCAATATTCTCTAATTTGTTGTCTAAGCTATAGCATTTGAGTGAAACAACTACTGGTGACTACATGTTCTGTTTCTACTGTGGACGAAGTTACAAAATTTTATTTTCTACTAAACCATGATACTAATGCACTGCCTAAAAATTGGCATGCACCCGATGCATTCTTCCTATGTAACAAACTAACCGCATAGTCTATATTCAAATACCTAAATAAGTTAAACATTATGCTATTAGGATACCAAATTCCTCAGTTTATTGTTCCATGTAAACGTCTAAAGATGCGTTTTATAGCTAACAAATGAGAGTCTTTAGGAGATGCTTGAAATCTATCACATAAATAAGCACTAAACATAATATCAAGCCTATTCACAGTCAAATATAACAAAATACGAATCATACCTCAATATTGATTTAAATTTATAGGCTTAGCATCTTCAACCTTGCTTAACTCTAATTGATGTTCTGATAAGGGTGCCTAAATATCTTCACTTGATCCATCACAAAGTGTTTGAGTAGCTACTTTATGTGCTTGGCTTAGTTGGTGAAAATTATTTTATTCATTTGTTTGATTTGAAGCTCAAGGAAGAATAACTCATACATCATGCTCATCTAAAATTCCCTACATAAATTTGAACAAGAAAAATATCATGTTTTTCTTTCCTAATAAACAAAGTAGTAATAATATTTCCTTTAATAAAACCATTTTCAAGAAGAAAATCACTTAACCTATCATACCTTATTCTAAGTGCTTGTTTGAAACCATATGAAGCATTAAAAAGTTTAAAAAAGTGATTGAATGTATTATGTCTTTCAAAACTAGATTGTTGCTTTACATATATTGCTTCTTTAATAAAAACCATTTGAAAAAATACTTTTCATATACATTTGAAAAACTTTAAAGCCCACGTATAATGCAAATGTAATTAATAATCTAATGGCATCTAATATAGCTGCAAGAGCAAGTTTCTCATTAGAATCAATAGCTTCTTCTTGGTTAAACCCTTTAGTAACTAATCGAGCTTTATTTCTCCCTACGTGTCCTTGTTCATTTAGCTTATTCTTGAAGACCCATTTTGTGCCCAAGATTGGAAAATCTTTTGGCCTAGTTACTAAACTCCAAACATTGTTTCTTTCAAATTGATTCAATTCTTCATTTATAGCCCAAATACAAATTTCATCACTTAATCCTTCTTTTAAACTTTTAGGTTCAATTTGAGATACAAAAGCAGGATGAGATAAATTCTTAAAATGAGATTGAGTGGTTAATAAGTGTTGAACAACACTTAGGATTTAGTTTGATGGATGATAATTTTTCTATTTCTAGTCCTTTGGTAGCTCATCGTTCTTCCTTTCATTTCTTTATTTAACAATAAACCAATGGGTAGTTTGTACATCTTCTTGTTCCCCTTTAAATGAGAACTTTTCTAAGTCCTTGGAAAAACCTACATCATCATCTTTAATAATTTTTTTACTTTTGAAAGGGTTAGTCTCATCAAATATAATATACATGGATTCTTCAACAACATGAACTTTCTTATTAAACACTTTATATGCTCCACTTGTCAAGGAATAACATAAAAATATGCCTTCATTAGTTTTGAATCACACTTACATAAAATATCCTTAGTATTAAAAATATCAAATTTACACCTAGAAACTCTAAAATATGCAATCATAGTGATATAGGTTCATTCTATATGATTTTTCATGGTATTTTCATGTTAATCTATCTCTAATTTGATGCTTAATTAATCCATTTGTGCCTTGAATTATTTAATTTGAATATTACAATCCAATTAAAGTGAAAATCAAGCAAAATATGAAGATTGACGTAGAAGTAGGACTTAAACAGTGGTAGAAAGTAGACCCAAGTTTAAGTCCCTAAGCCTCGCGTTTAACTTTGTTTTGGGACCTAAACGGTGGTATTAAAATGGTGCTATTTATTTATTGCCACCGTTTAACTCCTTTTCAAGTGTCGTTTAAGTAGTAGTTGAAATATTTCTACTTGGATTTTTTTCCTTATTAGTTGCAACTTGCTCCACTTGATCTCCACTTGCTCCTGACATATATAAGGAGGTTCTGAAGATAAAAAAGAAGAAGAGAAAAACAAAGAGAACATGAAAATTGAGAGCAAAATTAGATTGTCTCTAGTTCTAGGGCTTATTTCTTGTGTTCTTCATCTTTTTTATCTTGTTTGGTATATCTGAGCTTCTGTTTGAGGATTCTAAGAGCTTAGACACATTATTTAGATTGGTGGCATGTTTATAACCCCTTTTTGGTGCATTCTTAACTTATTTTTACATTTAAATCCACTTATTGTTATCATTTGTTGAAAAACATGATAAATATGGTATTAATGGTTTTTTTCTTGATTTAAATGAGCTGCTGATTCAGTTTTAGGCATGGGAATGGTTACTAAATGATCTAGATAAGTTCTGAAATCAATCCCATGCATAATTGAAGGTTGTCTTTCGCTTAAATGATAAGATTAATGCTTAAGGTATACTAAACATTTAGAAGAAAGTAAGGAAAAAACTTAGGATCTGAGAAATCTACATAAATTATTGGACAAATCATTAAGTAACCTGATTTAAATCATTAAATGAACAAACCTTGATTTATTTTGAGGGTTATAATTTCAAAATTTGAATTTTTTAGGTTAAACTTCTTAAACTTTGTGCCTAATTCTTAAGATTGATAAATAAATAAACTTCAACTTAAGTAATTAAAGAAAAAGCATTGTCTTAAATATAGCATTCATTTGATTTAGTGAAGTTACCTTAGGATAAGCCTTTCAATCTATAATTAATCCATTTAGATCTTTGAACCCCAATTCATTAACCAAGTTGATCCATTACACAATCCTTAAATCCAACTAAGTTATTTTGCATAACTTGTCAATTTAAGTTCACTTCGTAAATTTAGTTGTTAATTTCATTTGATTTGGATTCTCTAGATAATTGTGACTTAATTAACTTGATAATTGAAATTTGATAATCCCTGTAGAACAACAACTCGGATCTTAAATATTCCTCTTTACTACTTTTGATTAGTATACTTGTCATCATTTTTTATTTAATTTTTTAAAACGAAGGAAATCTATGTTTTAAGTATTCAATTTGTGAATTAAATTTGATCATTAGGACTTAATAGAAACTAAAACAAATAAAAAGCTTTTAGGTCCATTGTCAGGGATGATGCCAATATAATTAGAATATTAGGATAAATTAGTGAAGATTAGTCTAGAGCTGTTTATATTGTTTAAAGTGTTTAATTTTGTTTTGATTGCTTTTTTTGAATTGTTTGTTGTTTTGTTTTGTGAGCTTCTCTCATTTAGTGCTTTATTTTATTTGCTTGTTTGTTTAAAATTTTCATGCATACTTAGGGACAAAAACCCAATAAGCTATCATTTGATTCAGAACTTGAGCATTCAATTCAAAGCAAATGAAAGAAACTCTAGTGAGCACTTTTTAAATTCTAGGAGTAGAAGGTGTTAGTGAAAGATCCTTTGATTGAGATATGGATCGACCTAAACAATACTTGATAGAACCTAAGAAGGTGATAGACTCCTAACTATGATAGATTTAGCTTTAGAGAATAGAGGGTAACCTATGACTAGTATTGTGTGGCTTAGGGTCAATGCAAACAATTTTAAAATCGCTCATAGCATCATTTCTACGGCTAAAGGTTCCTAGTTTGGTGGTACAGTCTTAAGAGGATCCTAATAAGCACTTACAGAAGACATTTATGATCTGTTTAAGAGTTATGGTGTGTATGATGATGTTATCAAGCTTAGATTATTCCCATTTTACTTTAGAGATAAGGATAGAGCATGGCCTAATACCCATCTACCTGGTTTAATTACAACATGGGGTGATTTAATGAAGCCATTTTTAGCTAAGTTTTTCCTGCCTACAAATATTGCAAAGATGAAAACTGAAATTAGTTCTTTTATTATGAAGACGAAAGTTTATATGAGGCACGAGAAAGGTATAGGGAAATGATGGCCACCTGTCCAAGTTATGGTTTTAATACTTAACAATAAGTGGGCATATTTAATATTAGTCTTACTTCTTCTACTCACTACATTATAGATGCCGCGGTTGGAGGAAGTTTTATGCATAAGACTCTAGAGGAAGCATATAATTTAATAGAAGAGATGGCAACTACTAGTTTCTATTATAATTTAGAACGACATCCAAGGAAATCATATGGGACACATGCTATTAATTATACAGTTGCTTTAGTAGCCCAAATGGATGTATTAAATAAGAAATTGGATAATTTGGTTAGTGGAGTTAGAAGTGGTGGATTTAGGAGCCAAATTAAGTGCAAACATTGCAGTAGTTCTTCTTATGCATCCTTAGATTGTTAAGTAAGTAGTCTTTTTATTAGAGAGCCTGAGCAAGCCCATTATGTTAATTATAATAAGTAAAGGAATGATCTGTATTCAAACACCTACAACCTTGGATGGAGGAACCATCCACACTTTTCTTGTTAGGATAAACCATAATACCTTCTAACCCCCAACCCATTCTCAGAGAGCCCCACTACCTTAATTTAGAGCCAACCCATCTCCCTATGAGAAATCATATTTAGAAGAAACCATGTTAAACTTTATTCAATGCAAAGAGTCTTTATTGTAAAACCATGAAGTGACAATTAAAAATTTATAGACTTAAGTTGGCCAAATTGCTCAAATTTTGCAAGAGTTTCTTCCTGCTAAGCTTTTAAGCATAACTGAGGCCAATCTTAGAGAGCGTGTAGAGGCCATTACTCTACGAAGTGGTAAAGAAGTGAGAGTATGGAAATAGAAAAGAAGAAGGAACTAGAAGTAAAAGAGAGTGCTGAAATAGTGGTAGAAGTAGTAAAAAGAAAAGAAAAGGGAAAGGAAGTGGTTAGTGATAGATATGAGAAATCTTATAGGATTTTTGTTGATTTGAATATAAAACCATATAAGCCTCAAATTATGTACTCGTAAAAAAATAAGAATACCACTTTGGATAAGCAATTTGAGAAATTTGTGAAAATGTTTAAGAAATCGCATATTAAATGCCATTTGTAGAGGCCATTGCATAGATGCCAAGTGCCGCTAAATTTCTAAAGGACATTCCATCAAATAAAAGTAAATTATAAGATTATTTAACTACCATGTTAACTGAAGATTATTCTACAATCCCCTTAAAGAAGTTGCCTCCTACGCTTAAGGACCTTGTAGCTTTATTATTCCTTATGCAATTGGTAATTTTCAAATAAAGAGGGAACTAATGGATCTAGGAGCTAGTATTAATTTAATTCCCTTATCTATTTTTAAGAATTTGGGATTAGAGGAACTAAAACTCACAACAGTTTTATTGTAATTGGCAGATTGTTCCATCCCTTATCCATAAGGGATTATAGAGGATGTATTATTTACAATTGGCAAGTTGATTTACCTCGTGGATTTCTTAGTGATTGATATGGAAGAAGATCATAGGGTTCCCATTATTCTCAGACAACCTTTTATGGTTACATCAAGGGCACTAAATGATGTGCATGATGGGAAATTGATTATAAGATTGTAGGATAAAGAATAGAATTTGATGTTTTTAAAGTAATGCAGCACTCGATCGATCGTGACTGTTGCAATTTTATAGGAGTTAGGCATTTTGAGAGAAACCCTTTTGGTGTCTTATATTCTAATCCTTTATAGAAGGTGTTAGCTCACCCTCAGTCTATAGATTTAAGTAAAGAAGAGATTAGTGAAGTTCTAGAAGCTTTGGGAGCACAAAAGATGTCTTTTGGTTGGCGTCCTTCTATGAAGATAGAACCTTTAGATAGGCAAATCAAGTCTTTAACCAAGCCATCAATTGAGGTGCCACCTGAATTAGAGATAAAGCCTCTTCCTTCTCACCTTAAGTATGCATTTTTAGGTCCCTTATTATAGTTATCTATCATTATTTCATCAAATTTGACTAAATATATAGAGGAAATTTTGTTAAGAGTATTGTGAGATCATATAAGGGCCATTAGTTGGATCATTGCAGATATTAATGGTAAATCCTTCAATCTATACACATAGAATTTTTATGGAAGAAGGAAGCAAACCATTAGTCCAATCGCAGTGAAGATTGAACCCAAATTTGAAAGAAGCAATGAAAAATAAAGTGATAAAACTATTAGATGTTGGAATGATTTTTCCTATCTTTAATTCACCTTGGGGTAGGCCAGTTTAGGTGGTACGGAAGAAAGGTGGAATTACTATGGTTTAGAATGATCAAAATGTGCAAATAGCAATAATAAAGGAAACTAGTTGGCGTATGTTTATTTATTATAGAAAATTAAATGATGCCACCAAAAAAGACCATTTTCTATTACCTTTCATTGACTAAGTCATATAAAGATTAACTAGGTATAGTTTTCATTGTGCATTAGATGGGTATAGTTGCTATTTACAAATTCTAGTATCCCTTAAGGATCATGACAAAACTACCTTTACCTATCCATATGGTACATTAGTTTATATATGCAGGCGATTTATGTTATGCAATGCCCCTGCCATTTTCCAGCGCTGAATAATGAC
>JAOXYD010162176.1:0-10246 GCA_028565735.1 Pinacopodium congolense | reverse complement strand
ATGTAAGGATTAATTCATGTTGCTTATTGATTTTTCTAACAATTTAAGATGATTTCTCAAGCTTAACTTGTCTTAAAAACTAATCTTAAATGGCCAACCCAAAATCAGTTCATTTAATCCTTCAATAAAAAAAATACATAACCTTTAACATGTCTTTAACCTCTCTTAAATCATAAAAACATCAATTCTTATCAATAAAAATGATTTAGCCACATATATTGATCAAGACATACAAAATATACAACTTATGCAACATATCTTGATAGATATATAAAAACAAGCTGAATTTATAAGTTTAGCGTGTACAAAACATATTTGTAGGACTTTTGGACATGTATTATAACTCCCAACTTGATCTGGAATGCAGCTTAGCCTCTGAATCAATTCAAACTTGCAGAAAAATCAAAGAACATATAAAGTTGTAAGCATAAGAAAAGTGCTTTGATTAATCCGAAAGTAAGAGCATAAATATAAATAATCTGACTTAGAAACTCCCTGAATATGAGTGTTTAAAGTCAGAAACAACACTCAAATTTGAAGAACAAAGTGTTTGAAGTCAAAAACTAAGTGAAGAACTATGGAGAGAAGAAGAATTTTCTCTATTCTTTGGCAGATCTGTTCTCTTTTTTCCTTTCTTTGTGTAAATTGCGTTAATTTGTTTGTTTTTATAGCTACAGAAGCTTCTAAGATATGCTAGAAGACAAGGAAATTAATTGGAGACACGCAACAATCATAATCTTAGAGATTTGGGCTGAATATTATTGACTGATCCTTCAACAATGGGCTTTACCGATGTATAACGGCGGGTTAGAGGGTGTCGTTGATGGTCGAATTATACCTCTATTAACGGCCCCCTGTTCATCCTTCAATGGTGGGTTGCAGGGTGCCGTTGAGGGACAAAAATAAGGCACTTTCTTCTAGTTTTTGCTCTAATCTCCATCTTTAAGCTCCATCGTGCAAATTAGACATAACAACACATAAATTTAACAATTAAGCACTGAATTAAGGCTAAATTACCATCAAAGAACATGTAAAAATACTATAAATTTAACCCCTAATAATAGTTGATTATAAGTATATTGAGCTTTTGGCAAAACCCATTAATAGAATTAAAACTTAACCCCTAATATTCAACTTCAGTACTACTTTGGAAGTTCAACATAACAACCCTCACCACCTGTTGTAGGTTTATTAACAATGTTTAAAATTAACAAAAGTACTCAATCTAATAGTTCGAGTGCCTCCTTTTCATATTCATTTAATGCATACCCAAAAATTAAGTCATTATAAGATATAACATCCTTATGAATAAGAAATCCTATTGAGGAAAAAACATGCATTTTTATAACAGCCACATATTGCTCATATATGAAAAAAAAACAAAAGAGACCATGTACATCTTGATTAGTTAATACAAATTACTTCATACTTTTCCTATATGAAAAAGAAAACAAAAGATACCATGTATATCTTGATTAGTTTAGACAAATGACATCAACTACCAATATTACCTCCTTCTTATGATTGGTTAAATAAAAGACTTCCCTGAGATAAGACATGCATCTAAATTTGCATAAACAATTATTATGAAATGATACTAGTTGGCATATATACAAAATTCAATATCAATAATAGCTTATAATAATGATAAAATTGTTAATGTTGATACTTGTTGAAAATAATTGCTTTCACTAGATCTAGCATTTTGCATGCTCTTAAATTGTGTCCAATGGCTTTGCATTTCTTACATCTCTTGTGACCACCAACTTGTGTTAATATTGTCCTTTTTTTACTAGGTTCCTTCAATCCTACCTTATTTGGCCTTCTAACCCTTTTCTTAAATATGAGAGGTCTAATGACATCACCGTAGTCCTTATTTGGTTTTGGCTAAAAATCTTTACTTGGAACTGGGTTAATAAACCTTTAATAATAACGCATGTAATATTTACTACTATAGTAGTCATGTAAATACTACTTCGAGTCACCTCTATCTAAAATTATTATTGAGATCTCATGACTATATGAGATTCCAGTTAAGTCTCACCTGCCATATATACAATCATTTATCATTAAATTAACAAAATTACGGTCTTGACTATAATGTTCAACCTCAAGCTTTCCAACTCTTGCAAAATGAACCAAATAATTACTTACTGATTTCTTGTTATTCTCCATCTTCGATAAGATATTTAGATAAATGTTGCTATTGTAAGTTGTCATTCTTTGCTTCTTTTTATAGAACCATTTCATAATCGTTCTTTTTATCACCTTTAAGTAGGTTAAAATTGACTTGTCCCTAACATCTCTTAAGAAGGCATTAAATATCTTTGTTGTGTTCTATGATAGGATATCAAATTTGGACCTCCTATTAAAAGCATGTCTACACCATTTTGCTTTAGGAATCTTGTTCAATCATTCATATGCATCCTTATGAACCTCCCTTAGTCTACTTATCTCCTTTTCGAAGCCTCTACAAGTATAACCAAAAGTAATACTACACATATGTTCTTTGGTCGCAATAGGAACTTTAAATTGGAGTTACAAGTTTGACCATAGATGTTGTTTAAAATAGATATGGTCAAATTGAGCCAACTCCTCCATAAAAAACTCCTTCATTCTCTGCCATGTAAAAAAAATGTACACATTAGTATAAAGAAAATATTTTTGATATTACAATACATATATGAAAATATGCATTATGTACCTTTTTCCTATCACTCATGAAAACCTATGAGTGATCATCACCTATGTCCTCTAGTAGAGAATGAAGAAACCAACGCCAGTTTTGTTTGTTCTCTACTTTAATCACAGTCCATTCCAATGTTATCATTAGGATCCATTCTGGTGGCTGTTAGTAATTGGCCTCCATAACTTGTCTTCAAATGACATCCGTCAACGCAGATGATTGGTCTACAATTGCTCAAAAATCTAGTTTTTTACTTGTTCTAAGCAAACATAGTAAGAATCAAACATGCCTTTTGGTGCCTTGATATAATTTCTACTCCCCTAATTACTTTATATAACAGCTAAGAAAAATCCTCTATGCTTATTATATTGTGCATCCTCATAAGTATGAAGCAAATACAATGCATATTTCGTAACTCTATATTCCTTTAAGTATGATATCTCCTATTGATAGTCTCTCAACATTACAACCTTCAAGCCTTCAATGCTCTAATTGGGGCAATCTCTAAATCGACTTAAGTACTTCTTCGAAATCTATTTTGAGTCAATTATCTTGTTATTCCATGTTTTACCACAATAATATTTATCTTGGAATATCTTAATCTGAAATGCAATTCCATCTTATGTTTTATTCACATGTATCTTCCAACCACATTAGTCCCTACACTCAGTTGGAACTCTTGGCCTTTCATTCTTTATAAATAAATAATCAAACCCCAACTAGATACTCATCTCTTTCAATGCCTTCCTAAAGCTATCAACAGAGTCGAATAACATAACATGCTTTAAACTGATTTCACTTCCCCTTAAACTCAAGGCATTGAAATTTGGAAACTTCAATCTCCTGTCTCCTTTATCTAAACTCTCATCAACACTATTTAAATCATCATCATCCATTTCAATCTCATTATCTACCAAATTAACATTATGTGACCTTATAACCAATCAATCATATAAGGCAAATCTACATCTAACCTGTACTCAAATATTTCCTACCTAATCCCATCATTAGAATGCTCTAAGTCATTACAATATGATGTTTGCTCCATACTATAGTAAAAATCATACTCAACATTTGAATCATCATGAGGCTCTTTCTCATTTGTATCATGTATAGGAACAATAGCGAGATTAATTGGATTTGTTGCAGTACATAACTTTGGTTACCTATTCCCATATAAAAATACCTGAATTGCCTTCAACTTCCTTTCCTCTATCAACCTTATCAATTCCTCACAACATTTCCATTTTGAAGCAGTCTCAATCCATCCATAAAGGATTCATATAAGAATTTATACATAAATTCCTAAGCCTCTTTGCATTTAGCATGAACTCAATCAATGTGATATAATCTAAATTTGCTCTAAAAGCAATTCATTTCTCTGTCTTTATATTGCATAAATGATGCAAACAAGTATTTATGTTTGCTAGTTTTAACTACACTACAGGTATACAGATCGCAACTTATAATATAATTCATATCGATCCCACGAGGATTGAATTTAGACACCTAAAAATTTGAACTTCACTTTGTTTAAGGCAAATAAGATGAAGGAACTGAAAATTAAACTTAAACTAATGAAACTTGAATGTAAATAAATGTAGAAGAAAGTAAAATAAAGAAGATACTAAATAGTGGAGACTTAGAAGTTGTTCTATCCTTATTTATCCTTCTTTATCTTATCGATTTAATTGTGTTTGACCCAATATTTCCTAAAGTTTCATTAACCTCTCTCAAGGTGTAATTAATTGTAACTAATTGAAGTAAGATAGAATTAGCCTTGCAATCTCTCATTCTATAAAAACCTTTCCTAAATACTCAACTAGATGTGAAGCAATCATATAGGTAATTAAAAAAATAGTTAAGATCTCTCTTCAACCACTTAATAATCTTTTAATTACAGGTCTGTTAAGTTACCAACTCTTGTTGCGTGCACCCTAACTCAAATAAATCATAACAATCTTTCGATTTGAAGTGATTATAAGCTTAACAATCAACACAAATAACTATGCATTAAATCAATAAGAATAAAGTTGGATAAACAATTTAAGAACAATCACTAAACTAGATTTAACAATCCATAATCATATTCAAACAAATAATATTCAGAGAAAAAAAATCAAAAGGAAAGCAAAGGAAAAGAGAAAACTAATGGTATAGGTTGAAGTCTCCTTTTTAGGAAAATCTAGACAGCACTTGTTGAATCTTTAATCTCCTTTACAAAATTGTGTTCTTCACCTTTTTTCTCTCCACAAAAACCTCTTTTATGTCTTGTATCTCCCTCCTCCTTAGAATGTGGTTTCTAGGTTTTTTTTTAACGACTCTTTAGTCCAAAAATTCATTAAACGCGTTTGCACATGTTTTGCCACGTCATCTTGTCAAATCAACTTTTTTCAACTTTGACCTATACTTGGTATTTCCACTATATCTTTGTCCACATGCCTTCTTTTGACTTAAATTTTGTATGAAGCTTTTTGACATGTTATTCTTGAATGCTGTAACATTTATATAACATTTCGTAGCAATTGGAGCTCTATAAGTGCCCCTAATGCTTCTCCTAAGTCAGCTGTACAAAATCTGGTGCTGGTTTGAATTTCATTTGTTTCCTACACATCCAACTATCAAGGTGTATCAACCCATTCTTCAACTTAGTTCATATTTTGCCCTCAAACACTAAACAATACCAAAAAAAATCACACACTTAAAAGATAATGAAAAGGATGCAAAAGTTCATACTAACTAAATTTAAAACACACAAATAATAATTAAAACGCCTAAAACAACCTAGAAACATACTATAAAAATACACTTATCAACTTCCTCACACTTAAACCTTTGCTTTTCCTCCAGCAAATTAAACATAACCATTTCATTCCATCAATTAATTTTTAAAGAAACCAAGTATATGCAATCTTTCAAGCTACTACACTCATCATAGTCTTTTCATCAGTACACATAAACAAGCTCAGCTTATGATACAATTGATCAAAGATAAGCATAAAACCAAGATGAATTTTCCTCACGATATTCACTCATTTCACTCGAGTTTTTAAGGGTTGGTGTTTTGTTTAAGACTCCTTCTAAGAGACTACACTACTATAGGCTTGTAAATTCACCAATTCTCCTCCACGCATATTACATGCTAAATGGATTAAAAGGACTTTTAATTAATGTTGTAATGGGGTCAGGGTTAGGGTGAGACAAAAATAGATTTTAGGGGTTCTTCCCAAACATTTACAAAGCACTAAATGTACAAGGAGACAATAAAATGTATTTCTAAGAGATACGTGTAAATAACTAACTACTCAAAATTTATTGTTGCTACCAACTTTGAATCTTTTCTTTCTTTTTTCTCTTTTTTTCGTTTTTTTCATTTGATTTTGTTCTTTTTTTCTTTTTGTACAATAATATGAAAACAATGAACAAAACAATAGCTAAATGCAATGTGCTATAAGAGTAGAAGTATTGCTCAACTCATCTCAGAAGAAAAATGTAGCTAAAATTCTAAACTAATGCACACTTAGTACTTTATTAAACTTGCGATAATGTAGGCTAAAAGGGTTTTTGAGTTTTTGATATAAAGTGTTTAATTTAAGAAATAACAAGGTTAAAGACTCAAAAAGGGTTACAAGGAATAATAAATTAGATGGGTCATTTAAGTCAAAGGTTTAAAAACAAAAAAGGGCTTAATCCTTTCCATATAATATGCCTCTAGTAGTTTCAAACTAGTTCAAAGAAAACTCTAAAGGTAATCATCCTATGGGAGCATAGCACACAATGAGAAAAATAAAATGACTGAAATGTAGTCATATAAGCTTAATGTCTCACATAGGTTTATATATGAAAATCTATGATAATTTCGCATATTGTCTAATCACTCCAATATCAATTTCTGACAAAGTTTATGCATCCAACTACTTTAATTAATCAGCATGCTTCACCTTCCACTTAAGCCACCTAATTCAACTTCAAGCATACACTCAATCTCGTTCCAATAACTATGATAGAATTTCATGGCATAACACACATAATAAAAACTCAAATGCAAAGAAATTGGCATATCTAATACTAACAATCTAACATGCAACTTATATGATATGTAAAATGCAATGACTATCTCCACATACTTGAGGGACACATTGTCCTTAATGTGTGAAGAGAGCATCAAAGACAAGGAACACAAAGATTAAAGTAACAAAAGAAAACAAGTAACCAACTTTGAAAATAACACAAAACAAACATGCAGACGAAACAAACAATAAATAAGTAGAGAGTAAGAAAACTTGTGGAGAGGATGGTAGTGATGGTGTTGGGGAAGGCACTTAGACCCCTTACAATGCAAAAAATTTGAGAAGCTTCTTAGTTTGATAACGATGTTGTTGCTCTGTTCACTTCATCCTGTCATCCATAAAGTTGAGACGTCACTCTAGAATCTTATGGTTGTCTTCCACAGTGGATAAAATAGCTTCCCACCCTTCACCCTCTTTGTTAAAATCATCAAAAAAGCTATCATTGCCTTGAGAATGATGAGAGGAGGATGATCTTATGGACTTCCTTTATTGTACAATAGCTTGTGTGTTGGGGTCTCAGAGTTTCAAGGAATTCATCTCCACAATTTCAGTTCATCACAAATGCATAAAAGTGAAATACTCAACAAACACAGGGGTTAGACCATCGAGATTAATATTAAAATTGAGCAACAGTAGTGACAATGTGACCCATTCCCAGATAGTTTTGAGTCTTGGTTATCGCCTGATCCAAAGTATGAAAAATATGGTATGATGTGTAAACTTTGCAATTAGCATCCATACATCACAAAAAAATAGTTCTTTAACTGAACACTTGTTACTATGAGACTTATTGGAAATCGCATGGCACATACATTGATTCAAAACTTAATGGGCATGACTAAGTACGAGAGTGTTAGATAGATTATGAGCATCAAATTTATCTAAACTCGTAAGTTTCTTCCATATGTAACATACTTAAAGTCAAGGTAGGTAGCATAAGTCTTTGATTTCGGAAACTCAAACATGGTGTTCAAAATATTATAATTTAAATTATATGAGTGTCCTCTCAACTTAAACCAAAATTCATCTAATGTCTTAGGATCATATTGAATAGTCTTATAAAATTTCAATGTTAGTTCTTCAAACATCACATAGTCAAAATGGATGAATTGCTCCCATCCTATCTTTTTACCTAAGTGTTCAATCTTTTCTTTCAATCCAACCTCTTTAAAAATTTGAAATTTTAATAATAGACTTACCTTTGAGTTGTAGGAATTTCGTACCTTCTTTATGACTAAAGATTGGAAAAAGAGCACCAAATTTGTTAGCCATATCTTGTGGTCCTTGGCTGAGGACCAACTCTTTACCTTTGGATTGGTTGTTACTTCCAACTTGTCTTCTTTTGGGTGCCATGGTAAATGGGTATTGTTCAAAACCTATAAAAAGAGACACAAAGAACGAGGTTGGATGAGAATATGATGAAAACAATGATTAATAAGGAATAAAGTATGATTTTTGGATGAAAAGGATTGAAAACTTGAAGTTTGATGTAAGATTAATAAAACGTTTATGAAAGATTTGAGCAAAATAGACTATTTGAGTGAAAATAAGAAAAAATTGAAAAATAAAGAAGAGAGAAGAATGGGGGTTGCACTTAGAGAAAGAGGCCTAAGACAACTAGGGTTATAAGAAAAGAAAGCAATAATAATAATAGTAAAAAATTAAAAAATATAAAGGAATAATGTTGTCGTTGGTTAATACTCGTTGTTCGAATTTTTTTATTTTTTGAAAATATATTATTCATTTTTTTGTTTTTATTTAATTTTAAATATATTTTTTGTTTATTTTTATATACTTTTTTATTTTAAAAAAATTAAAAATTTTTAAAACTAATTAATAATAAAACATGCTAAATTAAGGTTGTTAACTTGACCAATCTCAATCGTTATAAGATTAGAGAAAGGAAAGAAGAGATATTACTTCCATTTTGTTAGAAAGAATGCCTCCGAAATAATGTGATTATCTTTGGCCATTCACTTTAAATGTTTTGCCCTTGTCATTCTACAATTCAACTACTCCACACTTGAACGTTTGAATCACTTTAAATGGACCACTATAACGAGATTTTAGCTTTCTTGGAAATAAACAAAGTCAAGAGTTAAATAATAATACCTGATCGCCAGTCTTGAATTCCTTCTTTTTGATATAAGTGTCATGCCACTTCTTCACTTTTTCCTTATATAGTTTGGTGTTCTCATAGGCATCAAATCGTAACTCCTCCAATTCATTAAGTTACAGTAGCCTTTTCTCACTAGTTACTTTTCCATCGAAGTTCAAAGTCTTAGTAGCCCAATACGCTTAATACTTTAGCTCCACGGGTAAGTGGCAAACTTTCCCATAGACAAGACAAAAGGGGGTGGTACCTATTGGTGTCTTGAATGCAGTGTGATATGCCCAAAGTACATTATTAAGTTTTAGTGCCCAATCTTTCCTCGAACCACTCACTGTCTTCTCAAGAATTCGCTTCAGTTTTCTGTTCACTACTTCAACTTGCCCGCTTGTCTGTGGATAGTAAGGTGATGTTATTTGATAGTAAACTCCATATATCTTGAGCTTAGCTTCAAAAGATTTGTTGCAACAGTGCGTTCCCCCATCACTAATGACCGCCCTTAGTACTCTAAACCTATTAAATAATTGTTTTATGAACTTTTGTACGACTTTACCATTATTGGTTAGGATAGCTACCGCTTCTATCCATCAGGAGACATAATCCATACCTACGAGGATATAAGTATTGCGAAGCAAGGCTGGGAATGGTTCCGTAAAATTGATTCCCCATACATCGAAGACTTTCACTTCTAGAATGTTAGAGAATGGCATCTCATCCCACTTTTAAATATTTCTTGGCATTAATCACAATTCTTGACATACTCATGTGTGTCCTTGAATAGTCTAGGCCAAAAGAATCGGCACTCCAGTACTCGAACTGCAATCTTGTTGGCTTTGTAATGACTTGTATAAGATGAATTATGACATTGTGTTAAAATTTCAAGCATTTCATCCTTAGGAACACATCTACGGATTAGTCTATCAGCACATATCTTATATAAAATTGGTTCATCCCATGGATAACTAGTACATTGAAAAAAAAATTGCTTCTTTTGTTAATAAGTTAAGTCGAAAGGAAGCATATCACCTGCGATGTAGTTTGCTATATCAGCAAACCATGGAATAGAAGAATCAGTTACCAACATTAAGGATTCTTCGGGGAAGTGTTCATTGATGTCTACACTTGGATTATCTCCCCACCTTCTAAACATGATAAATGGTCCGCCACTACATTCTCTGCTCCCTTTTTATCTCGTATTTCTAAATCGAATTCTTGTAGAAGTAATACCCACCGTATAAGTCTTGACTTAGCATCCTTCTTGGTGAGCAGATATCTTAGTGTTGCATGGTCAGTAAAAACAATTACCTTTGAACCTAAAAGGTATGAGCGAAATTTATCACATGCGAACACCACCGCTAGCAATTCCTTTTCAGTAGTGGT